>JADRCH010000805.1:0-47358 GCA_019843965.1 Rhynchomys soricoides
TAACTGCCCTGTGCACACAGCAGATTTGCTGAGTCACTGGGACTGTGCAGTGTACAAAGGGAGAGGGGTGGGGGCTCAAGCTCAGTCTGTCCTGCCTCTGCCAAGGGCTCTGGATGCTATTGTGTACAGAGCTCCATAGGCCTGCTGCTTCAAGGGGGCTCAAGGTGCCAGCACTGAGCCCTGGTGCACAGCAGAGCATGCTGGGACAATTCTGCCCAGAAAAGGAAAAGGCCTGACTTATGTCCCCAAGGAAAACAACAACAGAGTTTTGGTCTCTCCCTGCTGCAGTCAGGTAGAGGGCTGATTTTCAAGTTCCCTAGGCAGGTTGGCCATCTTTCCTGCTGCCCCTGATTGCTGCTCTCCTGATAACATCATGCCAAATTGTTCTCATTTGCTTCCAGGACCTAAGATCTGGGTCTGAAATGACAGTGATTGTTCATGCTGGCTGTGATGCAGGACACTGGTGACTGTGACAGGAGCCGAGAGGGACATAGTCTCACATCTGGAAACAGGGTCTGTGATGTTTTCAGTCTCAAGCTGAGTGAACTGCATGGATCTGCCCTGCAGCCAGGGCGCTTGCTCCCCATGTTCCCACAGCCCCTACACATACCCAGCCTCTGATGACAGGGGCAGCAGGAGACATTGTACAGAAAGAAACAATAAACTAAGAAAGCAAACAGGACTCACCAGCAGTATAATAATTACAGAAGACTTCTCTTATAGTTTAAAGCTTGGGCCTTTTGCTGGCCAGTCTCCCAGCTAGCTCATTTAACTCAAACTGTCTAGCCTATAACTCACCACGTCCCTAACTCCGTATCTGCTCAGCTCCGATCCATTCTGTTCCCTCTGCATCCACTCTCTGAATCTCCCCCACCTGGTTTCCTCTCCTGTGTCATCTGTCTACCCAAAAGTTCTGCTGTAGTACTTCCTGCCTAGTTATTGGCCCTAAGATCTGTATTACAACCAATCAGTATCAAGACAACCTCTGATACATTTCTAGATTGCCTTTAGGCAGTTGAGTAAGGATAAATATTTATGAAATAGAAAACCCAGGCACCATTAACAATTGAATGTATGGAGACATACCTTCACACAATGTAAAGAAAATTTACCCCAACATATAAATGAATGAATGAATGAATGATAGAAAAAAGGAAGGAAGGAAGGAAGGAAGAATGAAACCCTGCTCACCAGTCTTCTCTTAATCCTCTAAAGTGAAGGTCATGTGTGTAGCCATTCAAGGAATGCTGGTCTCACCGTCAGACTAATAGTTATAACAGACAAGGTCCCTGGAGACAGACATTCAGGGTACCTTGGTTAAGAAAGGAAACCTTCAGCCTAGCAGGCTGGAGATGGGTCACTCCCCTGCATTCCCATGCTGCTTTCTGGCAGGGATGCGCAGAGCCAGCTCCTGGCCCTCTGAGACTCTCAGGAAAGTTTGCCACCAAGACTCTGAAGCACCAAGAACTTAGAGTCAGAAGAGGGAAATATGTGGGCATTTGAAGTCTGTAGTCCTAGGGCGTGGCTTCTCAAGATGGCAAGTGCGAGGTCTAAGTGTGGTTGTGGCTGTAGCTGATGGAGATTGGGTTGACTCTTGAAAGTCCCAGTGCTATCTGATGTGGGATGAGGAGTTGTCTGCTTAGAGAGGAGCTGGCCATGGAGAGGGTTGAATCTGTGGCAGCAGTACCTATTAATGGACGGCTGTGAAGAAAGAAACAGGAGACTTGGGGGCTGATGAAGGGCCCAGGGAGGTCAGTAGGGTCCCTGCCAAACACAATCAGTTTCTACATGAGAGCTCCCATACACATCAGGAAGCAGGTACCCAACAGCTAGCCACAGCTCTGCAGAAGCTCCAGTGCTGGCCCCCTGTGTGCAAATATATTTAAGAATGGCACCCACTGGCCTACTTTTCAGCTTTAAGATACACTTGGTAGGAGTACACTGGGGCCTCTACAATTACGCAAGAAGAGTCCGACTCACAGGCAGAGTGCTTTCCTGCCTTGGGCTCCCACTTCCTCTTGTGGCCCTGACCCCATCTCCACACTGTCTTCCTACTTGCCCTGAAGGCATTGTGTCCTTGAAATCTTCTCTGTATGCAGTTATTGCGCTGATTCTTTGCAGAAGTATTTCTTTGAGGCCGTGGTGGTTGTGTGCAAGCCTAGGTCAGTCTTTTAAGATGACTATTGTCAAGCTGTCACACAGAAGGATCTTCCCATGAGTTGTGGGATTTCTGTGCTTTCTGGTACAGCTTAGACCGGATGCGTGGTTTTTAATTCTGCCTTTGTTGAAGTTTTTCTGACAAGAAGACCCATCATGCAGAATATTCATCTACTCTTTTGTGTAAGAACACCCAAGACCTCACCTTTCCAGATTAACCGTGAGAAAGCCAACCCAGGATCTAGACAGTGTCTGCCCAGGAGTGCCCTCTAGTGCCATCATGGAGTCCAAGGCGGACTCTGGCTCGTTTCAGGGTGGTTTTTCTGTGCTGTTCTTCCACCGTGCAGAGTGTCCCCCTAAGAAGCAACAAACACACCAGATGAAGCTCTTCATGTTCCTTCAGTGCTCACAGGGCACCCCAACATAGACACTGGGCAATGTGGGATAAAGTGAATGAAATAAAACCTTATCAGAACAAGAAGTGATAATGATCTTGTGGGTAAGCTCCACCTAAAAACATCAGACGCTGCTCCAAGTACTGGTAGCTGAAGAAATCCATGTCGATACACAGGTTATTCAGATGACAGGGTTTGGGGACCAAATAGGAGACAGGGAGGACACTGGTTACCTTAGCACTGACATCACCCAGAGAAGGCAAAGTCACAGAGCCTGGCTGGTGGGAGCTGGCTCCCAGATGTCAGTAGGTGAAGTTTGATGCTGAGAAAGGAAGGGAGAAATCCCTGATTCTCCCCTGTAACTTCTTGGGTTCCCTAATAGCCAAACGTAGGCGGAGTCCTGAGATCTGAGAGACCGAGGAACAGCCTGCAGGGCCTGCCTTTCTGCTGTTGGGCAGAGAAAAGCCGTAAGACATGAAGTTGGAATTGGTTAGATATCAAACAGGCATGGTCTAGTGCACATGGCCCAGGGCGATGTCAAATAAAGGGTCCCCCTTGTTACTAATCAGGCGCTAAAACAAAGCACAATGAGATACAATTCCAGGTACTCTGGCTTCCAAAGTGAAGATGTGCCTAGCCCTATGCATCCATTCTACAGTGAGGTAATCGTAACTGTATAAGAAATGAATAGAACTATTAGAATAACCACGTGCTCCCCCCCCAGAGCAGTGTTCTCAACCTTCCTACCGCTGCACCCCTTAAACGCAGTTCCTCATGTTGTGATGATACCCAACCATAAGATTCTTTTAATTACCACTTCATAACTGTAATTGTTGCTACTGTTATGAACTGTAGTTTAAATGTCTGACATGCAGGATATCATATGCGAGCCCTAACGAGGTTGTGACCCACAAGTTGACAGCTGCAGTTCTAGAGATTGTTCCAGGGACTTACAGTGTATGAAGAAAATATATACTCAAGAGAATCTGAATTTTGGTAAGAAGAAAAGTGCCCAAAGCACCAGAGCCATGGCCTGTTCTTTCTTTCTTCCAGTTCAGCATGAAGACGTTGCATCCCAGACAGGTAAACCCAATACATAGGTGCCCTTTCCTACATAGGTTCCCTGTTCCCAGCTCCCAGTCTCGGGCTCCAGTGCTACCTTGCAGAGGCAGGTTGCCAGCGTTTCTTATCTCTTCCACCTCCTCCATCACTGCAAAGCTAAAGTCCTAGATTGTGAAGCCAAGCAGTCTAGGGGTCTCTCATCACCCTATATCTGACAAAGTCTGCCTATGCTGGTTGTGGTAGACTGAGAACACACAGCACATCCTTACTGTAGGAGAGATGTTTCACAGTGGGGAAGGCAACTGAGAAGACCAGATTGGGGAGCTGACTCCAGAACACGGTGGGCAAACAAATTCCTTCAACAGGAAGCAAGCCACTGACCTTTCCCTTAACTTGAGAACAGTGTCTTAGACTTTTTCTCACAGAAAAAGGCAAGCCATAAGAAAAGAGCTCCAGAGTCCTTCCCTAAGAATGGACTCTGTAGAAAAGACTTCAGGAAAACTTCAATAAGAAGAGTCTACAGAGAATAACAGACGTTGGATGCTTAGCAGCTAGGAGGAGCCTGGCAGCTTCTTGAGAGCAGCAAGCTAAACTGCATCCCTCTTCCACCAGGGAGAATCAAGGAACGTGACAGGAAAGAAGAGCCAGCCAGAGTCAGAAGAAATCAACATGATTGACCTCAACATGTTCCCAGGAAGCTCTGGGTATGCTCACTGACAGTGGCATGCCCACGGGAGGCCCTGGGCACTACCTCCAGTAACAATACAACATCCAAGAAGCTGCAAGCCCCCATGGCAGTCATGGAGATGTAGGCCAGCTTGGTAGAGCACAAGAGCTGCTTCTACTATGAGCTTATTCCATAGCTCAGCGTTCTTATGTTCCTGGTAATTTTGAGGATGGCTTCATAGCCAAGATCCAGGGACAATAAGCTGGTTACATAATTTTAAGGCACATCAGCTGCAATACAAAGACTATGCCCTGCTAGGTCCAAGCTCTGGAGAAGTGAGACCAGTGGAAAAGAACCAAGATGGAGTCACAAACCAACAACTTCAGGCACTGAGATCCAGACAGAATCCCCACAAAGATAAAGTGGCCAGCAAGCTTTAGAACAAATACTGCTAAATTTACAAACAAAACCTGACCATATTCATTAAGGTGAGGGAGTGGAAGAACTTAGCCACATACATTTCTAGGATCTCCTTCTAGGGAAAGACTTGTCCATGACTCTTCTGTAGCATGGCCAGACCCAGTATGGATGTTTATCAGTAGGTGAGAGGGTAGACAAACTTCACAGGATGGAATCCTGCTATGCTAACATGTACACCTGTGAGAGGCTCAAAAACAAGGTAGAAAAAAAATGAGCCTTGCTCAACAGAACGTAGGCAATCTGCTCCTGCTCAAATGACTGTGTAGAAAGTCAAGTCCAGGGCTGGAGAGATGGCTCAGTGGTTAAGAGCACCGACTACTCTTCCAGAGGTTGTGAGTTCAATTCCCAGTAACCACATGGTGGCTCACAACCATCTGTAATGGGATCCAATGCCCTCTTCCGGTGTGTCTGAAACAGTCATAGTGTACTCATATACAATAAATAAATTTTTAAAAAAAAAAAAAGTCAAGTCCAATCTGGGAGTAGAAAGTGGGTCATCAGTTGTCTTAGTCCTGGGTGTGTTTGGGTAATATAGAAATTGACGAAAACATTCTTGACTCTGACTGTGAGGAATCCACGTGTACAGACTAGTCATAGATGAAGAATACACTAAATAAATGCATTTCATTTTGTATTCTAATTGGGAAGATGTTGAAAACATAGTCGTCACTATGAAGGTGTGCAGTTTCTACATCTCTTAGTCACTGTTGTTGAAACCCAAGGGTCAGATGTTGCAAGTGCACACTGCTTTGTGTAATTTATGAATGTTTCCTATTGTTAATCATTGAAGCCTACCCACCTAGCATAGCTACAATCATTTTATTCCACAACTGCCAGTGTTTTCTTATTGTTGCTGTAATATGCCTGCCAGACATTGACGAAGAAAAATAGCTTGACTAAGAGCAGGGTCATGTGACCACATACCCTGTTATGCTCTGTATGTTATGAGGTTCGTTAATCTTAAGAAATCCCATAACTATAAACTTCATGTAGGACCCATCAAATTAAAGGTCAATAGGAACTGTTTTGTCTAAATTGACTTGAGTCAGAGCTAACCACTGGGCAACACTTCCAGCACCTGCGTATGAGCTCATTGTGATTTTTGCAGTTTTAGCTTTTATAAGTTGGCCCTGAGAAACTGAAAGCTGAGCTTCCAGCACACAGCTTTGAGCTGTTGCTCTGGCCGATCAGTCTTGGGGTGTGCATTCAGCTAACCATCCTTATTTAACTAAGATCGTTATCCCTGTGATTTGTGGGGTGACTCCTAGACCCCAACATAAATGTCTTTACCCATTAAAGCTACTCTAAAAAAAAAAATGCCACAAAAATTCATCTCCCTCAGTTCGGGTCGACAGGAAGTACAAGATCAAGGAAGCTGCAGCCTCGCTATCTAGTGAGACTGGACCCTGCTTCACAGGCATGCCTGGTCAGTACAGCTCCCCTGGCTAGCATGCACATGACCCCTTCCGACCGGATGAAAATCCAGCTTTTGTAAGTCTTGGCTCCAGATGTGGCCTGGTTTTCCGAGTTCCCTTCTCTCATAGAACCTTCTAAATATCTCCTATCAGGGACTAAGCCTCGACCTGTGAGCTTCAGTAGGCACAAATGTCCAGTGTTCAGTGCTTTAATATTTGAATAGATAATTTTCATCATTGAAAAATAGCAAACAACATAGGGGCTGGCAGTGGGACTTACTTATACTAGGCTAGCTAATACATACCCTAAAGCACGGGGGTGGAGGGGTTACGCAAAGTTGTTTGCAGGGATAAACCAATATGTACTCATCATGTCATCCAGCTTGTTCTTACCAGAACCTAGAAATGCAACAAATATCTGTCATAGATGACAAGACAAGCACACTGTAGTACAGTGTCATATTATAGAATACTGCTTGGTGACAGTACGCATGCTTGTTATATGTAGTGGCGAGTTTTCTATAACCATATCTCGGCACATTGGATGATCATGATAACAACAAAAAAGAGAAAATAAAGGACTTGACAGGCATGGTCAACCGTATAATTATAATCTTTTCAAGGTAACATTGATGTGGACCGGCGATGGCGATTCTTGGTTGTCAACTTGACTACATCTGGAATTAACTAAAACCCAAGAGACTGGGTGTACCTGTGAAGACTTTCCTTGGTAGTCTTGGGTTCTATAAGAAAGCAGGCTGAGCAAGCCAGGGGAAGAAGCAAGCCAGTAAGTAACATCCCTCCATGGCCTCTGCATCAACTCCTGCCTCCTGACCTGCTTGAGTTCCAGTCCTGACTTCCTTTGGTGATGAACAGCAATGTGGAAGTGTAAGCTCAATAAACCCTTTCCTCCCCATGGAGGGCCAGCTGGCTTGGTGGCATTCACTGTCAGTAACTGAGGGATGTTCGAGGGAAGGGGGCTTCCCGGCCAACACACCAAATGTTGGGGTCCAGGAACCGCCCTACAAAACACATGAACACCTATCTCAGTCCAACAGGGATGGTTTATTGAATGCACACGCTAAGACTGATTGATCCATCAGGGCTGTAGTTAAGAATTCAGGGGCTGAGGCTACAACATCGAACATTTTTTATATTAGCTTATAAAGGGTAAAACCACACACACACACACACACACACACACACACACACACACACAAATCACAATGAGCTCATACACAGGTGCTGGAGATACTGCCTGGTGGTCAGCCCTGACTCAAGCCAATGTAGACATAACAGCTCATATAGACCTTTAATTCAAAGGATACTATGTAAAACTTTGTGGATTTATTTTAAATTAGCAAACCTCATACAGAGCATAACAGGATATGTGGTCAGCATGCCCCTGCTCTGAGTCACATTATTTTTCCGTGTCAGTGCCTGGCAAGCATTTTATAGCTACAATATGAAATAGCTGGCAGGCATGGAACAAAATTGCTGCAACCATGCTAGTGCAGAAGGCTGGCCTCTAGAGCAGGGACAGTGGTACCCATAGACTGCAGGAGGGTGCGTTCACCTCAGAACCTGGAGGCATAGCCTCCAGAGTCAGCTGACCAGAAGGACTGGAGAATGGGTGGGGTTTAGCACCTCTTCAAAGGTATTACTCAGCTTGTGAAGGGGATGACAGACACAGGCCACAGCTCCATTGATACTGTCACCTTCACAGAGTTGCACCTGGAGCAGATCCTAGGGTAGGCGTGCACACCAGCCATGAGGAAACACTCATCACTGGAAGATTTTGAGTGGATCTACACTGATCGGCTGCAGAACGATCGACGTCGGGAGATATTGGGTGAGATAGTGTGTGTGGGGGGGGTAAGGTCAGGGATGCCTAAGGTTAGGTGCTGACACCTTCCCCCTTTCCTCTCCAACTCTATCACCAAGGCTTGGTAGGGATGGCCCTGGCAAGAAGCTCTCAGAGGCTCAGAGTACACAGTGTAGAAACTTGGGATAGGGTCTATCTCCTCTGTGCTGCACTAGCCTTTCATTAAGAAGAGTGGGCTGGACCCTGACTCATCTTGCCTCTGTTGGCCTTAGAGCTAAGGGTTCCTTTGGTTGGGCTATCTACTGCAAGATTCTCCAACTCGAACGATTCCTGAGGTCATGGGTATATTGTGATTCAGTGCCTCCTCAAATGGCTCCAGGAGAAGCACAAAGCCAGGCAGCAGGCATATGAAGCAAATGGCATGATGCTGAGGGGCCCTAGGGACACTGGAGCCATACTCATGTGGTCCTAAGCAAAAGACAGGACTAGCAGGGTCCAGCACCCTACCCTGTGATTCCGGGACTTGTGAGAGAAGACAGGTCCTGCTGTGCTAACATCTGCCCTCCTGAAAGAATTGAAACTTTAAGTTGCTTATTAAGGACAGCCCTTTAAGAGACTTTGGGTTAGGCTGGGGAGAGGGCAACCACCTTTCATCCCAGCACCCAGGAAGCAGGGCTATGTGGTCCACTGCGAGTTCTGGTCCAGTTTGGTTTACACAGAAGCTTGAGTGTGAGGGGGGAACCCTTGATTTGTGATGGTTCCTCTCTCATATACAAATCACTTATGCATACTTGATAGGTGATCTTATCTATGCTATAGACATATTGCATATTAATAAAAATAATTATTAATAACGATTAATAATGTGATCTCCACCCACATGAAAACTTACTCTCAAACAATGGAATTCGGTGTTCTCATCAAGAGTAGGAAAATTAGCCGGGCAGTGGTGGCACACGCCTTTAATCCCAGCACTTGGGAGGCAGAGGCAGGCGGATTTCTGAGTTCGAGGCCAGCCTGGTCTACAGAGTGAGTTCCAGGACAGCCAGGGCTACACAGGGAAACCCTGTCTCGAAAAACCAAAAAGAAGAAGAAGAAGAAGAAGAAGAAGAAGAAGAAGGAGGAGGAGGAGGAGGAGGAGGAGGAGGAGGAGGAGGAGGAGGAGAAGAAGAAGAAGAAGAAGAAACAAGAAGCTGTGATTGGCTCTTGTCCCCACAGGGGGACTTTCCCACAAACCTAGCACCACCCTTGAAAAGCTGAAAGCACTTTACATTTCTTAATGAAAAGTCGACCGTTTTCAAAGAAGACTGAGTGCTGCTCAGTGTTCCCTTTCTGAAAACAGAGATGGAGGGCCATAGGTGAGAAAACCAGGGCCATTGCTTGAATTATGTTGACATGATAGTGTATTTCTGAAACTCTGTCACTGTCTAAGAAGTCTCTGTCTTCTGTCTGTCTGTCTCCCCCTCTCCCCTTCTCTCTCCGCTCACTTTTTCTTCCCCTTTTCTGTTTCCTCTCAACATGGCAAGCAGTCACTGTTTAGTAACTGACCTGCTTACAGAAATACCACAGGTGACGACACTCTGTCCTCACAAGCCTGTCTGTCTGGTCTTCTCTGTTGTCAGCATCTCCATCTTCTAGTGAATGTGTGGCCTCTGCCCCCTTCATTCCACCTCTTGGAGAAGATATCTGGGCCACGGGAGGTTATTTGCTCTCTGGGATTATATAGATCCCAGGAATTATAGTCTTCGTGCAGATGATTTCCAAGAGACCGAACAATCAAAGAATTGTCTGTCGAGGCAATTCTCTTATTGATTTTGCTCTAATCAGGTTTGTAGATTAGCTCATTTACCAACTTCTGGTTGGGGTTCTCCCATGTGTGTCCCCCAACTCCCAGCATGTGGATTGAAGCCTGTTGAATTTAACAAAGGTGTCTGTCATTGAAGACCTGGTGGAAGCAGAGAAGCTACAGGACGTTGTGGCGCTCTGGACCTAGAGCACTGGTATCCTGGGTTCTGACAGTTCTGCGGGTATATAGACGTTTCCAGCCATCCTCGCCAACCTAGCCATGCCTATGCCAGTTCTATATATCGACCTGTATTCGTCTTTCACAGATAAGCTTCCTCCTTGCCTTTCAAAGTGTCTTTAGGGCAAGCATCTTCCTCAGAGGCTTTCTCTTAAACTCTGTGGAGATCCCTTTGTGTGTTGCCCATGGGTTTCTGGCACAGTAGAACCCTTCTTTTCCTCTGGTGGCTTCCATGGCTCCTGCTGGAAAAGAGAAACTCACAGCTTATGCAGAATAAGCCGCACATGTTTTAGAAAGTGAAAACATGCAGAAGAAAGAGGAGGAGCACACATTCTGTTTGTCTATAGTATTCTATATGTAAGAAAATAGACTCTACCCAAAGGCTATTAGAACTGATAAAACAGGGTCAGCAGTTAAGAGTGCGCGCTGCTGCACTCAGTTCTCAGCACCTAAGTCAGGTGGCTCAGAATCACCTGCAACTCCAGCTCCACAGGATCACAATACCCTCTTCTGGCTTCCATGGGCATACACACACAACTTCACACACACACACACACACACACACACACACACACACACACACACACACACAAATGACAGTAATATCATAAGCGAGATTAACTGATATCTTAGACACTGTTCTATTGCTGTGAAGTTGCCCAAGGGAACTCTCATTTAAAAAAAGCATTGCACTGGGGACTTGCTTACAGCTTTGGGGAGTTAGTCCATTGTCACCATGGCAGGAAGCATGGTGGCAGCAGGCAGGCTTGGCACTGGAGCAGTAGCTGAGAGCTTGCATCCTAATCTGCAGGCAGCAGGCAGAGAGAGATGCTGTGCCCGATGTGAGATTTTCAAACCTCAAAGCCCACCCTTAGCAGCACACTTCTTTCATCAAGGACACACCTACTCCAACAAGGCTACATGTCACCCAATCAGTTCATCAATAGGGACTAAGCATGGAATTATGTGAGCCTATGGGGGATCTTCTCATTCTAACCTCCAGAGCTGCCAACAAATTAGTAACCTAGTAAGGTACAAACACACATAGAATACTTAGCTTGTTTGCTGAGTGTGGTGGCGCACTCCTGTATACTCAGTTAGCTGAGGCAGGAGGACTATGAAGGGCCCACAAGTTTGAGTCAAAACTGAGCAACATAAAGAACTCTGATCCTTTTAAAATTTGTACCTTTTCTGAATCACAAAAATAAATAGCGAAGAAAGAGAAACTAAAATCAACCCCCACCCTACCATAGATTAAAGAGTTAAATAGTGAGAGACAGTGGTCACATATGCCTGTAATCCCAACACTGGAGGCAGAGACAGGCAGGTCTCTGAGTTTGAGGCCAGCCTCGATCTACAGAGAGACTCATAGGACTGCCAAAGCTACACAAAGACACCCTGTCTCAAAAAGAAGAAAAAATTAGATTGCTCAGAATGATCTTTACCAATGAAGTAATAGACTCCAGGAATGAAAAAAAAAAAAAAAAAAAAAGAAGAAGACACACAAATTATCAAACTATACAAAAGTCAGCTCAAAATGTACCAAATACCTGAATGTAAGACTTGAAACTGCTGGGATAAAACACAGATATGATCTCAGCAATGAGCCGATAGCCCAAAGGCAAACACAAGCCAGATTCACGAACGGGCTTCTGCCAATCGTGAAAGCTTCTGCAGAGCAAAGGGAACAACACCAGTGGAGAGACAATGTACAGAATGGAAGAAAATATTTGCCAGTTAGTCATTGGACTGAAAGCTAATATCCAGAGTATGTAAGAATTTCTAAAAACTACAAACCCACAAGTAATCCAAGGGTAAAAGGAGTTAGTGGTCCGAAGTTCCATTTCTCAATAATGAAATACAAATGGCAAAAATGTATGTGAAAAATGCCTCAGCATCCTTAGCCATCATGGAAACATAAACAGAGAAAAGGCGAACTTGCACTTGACTGTGGGGGCCGCAAACTATACACTTACTATAGAGGACAGTATGGATTTTCTAAAAATTAATTTAAAAAAAATAGTGGTTTCCCCCCATAATCTCCTCACAGTGGATCTACCACAGAATCCTCTCCCTCACTTCCTGCTGCACTTCCAAAGTGAATGCAGTTAGCATACAAATGAGAAACCTGCACACTCATATATGTTGTGATATTCACAATAGCTTAGTCGTGGAGTTAACTGATGTGATCATCAATAGACAGCGAGTATAAAGAGACAATGGTGTGTTTACACAGAGTGCATTGTGAAGCTATGAGGAATAAGAATGGAGCAGCTGTAGAGACATAGCTCAGTCAATGTGGTGCTTGAGAGGCAGGCATGATAACCTGAATTCAGATCCCCAGCTCCCAGATGAAAGCCAGGCACAGGTGGCTCTGGGGTAGCAAAGACAGGAAGGGGTTTATTAGTGTGTCTTAGAGATGTGGCCTGAACATTCCAGCAATGGCTGTCTCCTGATGGAAAGACCAAGGTTACAATAGTTATTCAGTAAAAGAGACGGAATGTCTCGGCAGTCACACTGTGATGCTGCAGTCCCAGAGACATCCTAGAGAAGTTCAGGTCTTCCTTCTACATTGGAATACCAAAGAAGTAAGGCCTAATGCCAGCACACGAGTGCCTCAGCAACAGGATAGATGATCTTGCCAGAGAGAGTGAGGGCAAGCAGGCAAAAAGCAAAAGCTTGCTTCTTCCGTGTATTTTTATGTGGGCTGCCGCCGGAATGTTTGCCTCAGGTTTAGGATGGATCTTGCACCTCAAACAATCCAACCAAGAGAAATCCCTCACAAATATGCCCATCTGCATGGGTTTAAGTTAATTCCACAGGTAATCAAGCTGACAACCAAGATTAGCTGGAGAAATATCTGTTCAGACAGTTTTACAATTTTTTAAAGGATTTATTTCTTCACACACAGGAGAAGAAGGCATCAGATCTCATTACAGCTGGTTGTGAGCCACCATGAGGCTGCTGGGAATTGAACTGAGAACCTCTGGAAGAGCAATCAGTGGTTTTTTGGGTTTTTTTGGGGTTTTTTTTGTTTTTTTGTTTTGGGTTTTTTTTTGGTTTTTCGAGACAGGGTTTCTCTGTGTAGCCCTGGCTGTCCTGGAACTCACGCTGTAGACCAGGCTGGCCTGGAACTCAGAAATCCGCCTGTCTCTGCCTCCCGAGTGCTGGGATTAAAGGTGTGCGCCACCACTGCCCGGCTTGCCATCAGTGTTCTTAACCGCTGAGCCATCTCTCCAGCCCCCAGCGTTATACTTTTTAAATTGGATTATTACTTATTTGTGCAAGCTTTAAAATTTCCTATAGTCCCTCATCACTAGGCTTCCCTTTTCAGTGACATTATTTACAGGAGAAAAGATTTGTATGTAGTTGAATTTTTCCATTTATCAAATCCTTGGAGTGTCATGAGGATTAACTTCAATGTTATCTTTTGAGATTTGGGACTTTACCGTTAGGTCTTTGACACAGTTTCAGTTAATAGCCGTGCATGCTTCAGGGAAGGTGCTTTCACCGTAAGTTCTCGTACCCACTGAGCCATCTCCTCGACTCCTTCAGTTAAAAAATCTTCAATGTGTTCACGTAAATATACTTGATGATAGTTACAATTACACTAAACTCCACTTACGACTCTTGTATTTTCTTCTCTTACAGCAAAGTATCCAGAGATAAAATCCTTGATGAAACCCGACCCTAACCTGATCTGGATCATAACCCTGATGCTTCTTGTCCAGTTGGTTTCATTTTACTTAGTCAAAGACTTGGAGTGGAAATGGCTCATATTTTGTGCCTATGTCTTTGGTGGCTCTATTAACCACTCACTCATGATAGGTTCTCATGAGATCTCTCATAATTTCCCCTTTGGCCACCACAAGGCCCTGTGGAACCGCTGGTTTGGAATGTTTGCTAACCTTCCTATTGGGGTTCCATATTCGATTTCCTTTAAGAAATACCACATGGATCATCATCGGTACCTCGGAGTTGATGGCATCGATGTGGGTGTCCCTCATGATCTTGAGGGCTGGTTCTTCTGCACCACTTTCAGGAAGCTTGTCTGGATTGCTCTTCAACCTCTCTTTATTGTTTTTCGATCTCTGTTTACCACCTCCAAACCAGTTTCTTCTCTGGAGATCGTCAATGTTGTTGTTCAGATCACTTTTGACATTATAGTTTACTATGTTTGTGGAATTAAATCTGTAGTCTACATGCTGTCAGCCACCATGCTTGGTCTGGGTTTGCACCCAATTTCTGGCAATCTTATAGGAGACCATTTCATGTTCTTAAAGGAACATGACACATACTCCTATTATGGACCTCTGAACTTACTCACCTTCAACGTGGGCTATCATAAAGAACACCATGACTTCCCCAACATTCCCGGGAAAAACCTGCCTTTGGTAAGTAAAGGACTTGGTAAATACTTTTATTTGTAATAGCTATGTAATCCAAATTAGTCATCACTTGCTCATTGCTTAGTGAAAGTTAGTACATTTTAGTAACCAAAGCTGCTCATCAAAATGAAAATCAAAACATTTCATCTAATATCTGACAGGCTAGTTTGACCAAGGATACAGTCTTTTAGATCCTTAAGCTCAGGGTTCTGAAGTATTGGCACATTTGTAGAATCTGTTATGCAGTAAAATAACTCTGTCTTCGCTACTGTTTTATTGCCATGAGGAGACACCATGACCAAGGCAACTTAGAAAAGAATGCATTTAATTGGGGGGCTTGATACAGCTTCATGGGGCTAGCCCATGATCATCATGGCAGGAAGCATGGTAGAGGCATAGTGCTGAGTGAGACTGGACCTGGCATGTGGTTTTGAAACCTCAAATCTCAACTCCCCAGTGACACACCTTCTCAAACAGAGCCACACTTCTTAACCATTCATATGGGGGCCATTTTCAATCAAACATCACAAACTCAAAATTAGAAAACAAATCCTTCTGTGACATGAGCAGCAGTCTGAGGTTGGGGAACTCTTGTCACTGTTAAACTGGTGGGCTTTGCTAAGATAGTGTGCTGGCTTATGAAATAGTATTAGGACTTTGTGACAATGCAGTACACAATCATGTGGTGCTAGTTGATTTGTCCATGAGAACTATGAAATCCTGCGTAAGTTTTCTGAAAAATGGGTAGATATCTGTTTGCAATGCTATATTATGTTCCTGGCAGGGGCCATCATTTCTCCCTTGCACAGACTTGTATAGAGTATTGTAGTTCAATGTTCTGTGCTTTGTAGAGTGACACTTTTTGCAAACACATATTGAAATTCGAGGCATGAAATACCAATGTTAACATCTCTGGAACTCAGGCATGCCATCTGCAACCTGATTTCAGTGGATTCCACAAGGAAAAGAAAGAAAGAAAGAAAGAAAGAGGCTGTGTCTTTTTTTTTTTTTTAAAGTTGTATTTCTTTTTTTAAATTTATAATTATTTATTTTATTTATTTATTTTATGTATGAGTACACCACTGCTCTCTTCAGACACAGCAGAAGAGGACATAACATCCCTTTACAGATGGTTGTGAGCCAACATGTGGTTGCTGGGATTTGAACTCAGGACCTCTGGATGTACAGTCGGTGCTCTTAACCGCTGAGCCATCTCTCCAGCCCGAGGCTGTGTCTTTATTTATTTATTTATTTATTTATTTATTTTCATATTTTATTTACATTTCAAATGTTTCAGATCTCCCCTTTGGAACCTCCCCATTCCCTCCGCCTTCCCCCTGCCAATATGGGGATATTCTCCAACCCACCTTCCCACCCACCCACCCACTCTCCTCTTTTCTCCTTGTCATTCTCCTATACTGGGGGATCTAACACCCTCAGGCCCAAGGGCCTCTCTTTCCCCTGACGGATATCAAGACCCTCTTCTGCCACATTTGTGGCCAGCGCCATGGGTCTCTCCATGTGTATTCTTTAGTTGGTGGATCAGTCTCCAGAAGTATCGGGGGGTCAGGCCAGTTGCCACTGTTGCTACCTCCCTGGGGCTGCACACTCCCTCAGCTCTTTCAGTCCTTTCTCCAAACCCTCCATTTGGGACATCACACTCAGAACTACTGTTGCTGTGAAGTGACTCTTGGGTATTTCAAACTTTTGGGCTAATAACCTCTTAACAGTGAGTACATACCATGTTCATTCTTTTGTGACTGTGTTACCTCGCTCAGGATGATATTTTCAAGATCCATCCATTTGTCTACGAATTTCATGAAGTCATTGTTTTTAATAGCTGAGTAGTATTCCATTGTGTAAATGTACCACATTTTCTGTATCCATTCCTCTGTGAAGGGACATCTGGGTTGTTTCCAGCTTCTGGCTATTATAAATATGGCTGCTATGAACATAGTGGAACACGTGTCTTTATTACATGTTGGAGCATCTTCTGGGTATATGCCCAGGAGTGGAATAGCTGGGTCCTCAGGTAGTATTATGTTCATTTTTCTGAGGGTCCGCCAAACTGATTTCCAGAGAGGTTGGATCATCTTGCATTCCCACCAGCAAGGAGGGATGTTCCTCTTTCTCCACATCTTCGCCAACATCTGCTGACAAGAACTTCAAGTCTCTGAAGAAAGAAATTGAAGAAGACCTCAGAAGATGGAAAGATCTCCCATGCTCATGGATTGGCAGGATTAACATAGTTAAAATGGTCATCCTGCCAAAAGCAATATACAGATTCAATGCTATCCCCATCAAAATCCCAACTCAATTCTTCATAGACCTAGAAAGAGCAATTCTCAAATTCATATGGAATAACAAAAAACCCAGGATAGCAAAAACTATCCTCAACAATAAAAGGTCTTCTGGGGGAATCAGCCTCCCTGACCTCAAGCTGTACTACAGAGCAGTAGTGATAAAAACTGCATGGTATTGGTACAATGACAGGCAGGTAGATCAATGGAATAGAATCGAAGACCCAGGAATGAACCCACACACATATGGTCACTTGATCTTTGACAAAGGAGCTAAACCATACAGTGGAAAAAAACCAGCATCTTCAACAAATGGTGCTGGATCAACTGGCGGTCTACATGTGGAAGATTGCGAATTGATCTATTCCTATCTCCCTGTACAAAGCTCAAGTCCGAGTGGAAGGACCTTCACATAAAACCAGATACACTGAATCTAATAGAAGAGACAGTGGGGAAGAATCTCGAACGCTTGGGCACAGGGGAATTGTTCTTGAACAGAACACCAATGGCTTGTGCTCTAAGATCAAGAATTGACAGATGGGACCTCATAAAATTACAAAGCTTCTGTAAGGCAAAGGACACTGTGAATAGTGCAAAACGGCAACCTACAGATTGAGAAAAGATCTTTACCAATCCTACATCTGATAGAGGGCTAATATCCAAAGTATACAAAGAACTCAAGAAGCTAGACGCCAGAGATCCAAATAACCCTATCAAAAAATGGGGAAGTGAGCTAAACAGAGAATTCTCAACTGAGGAAACTCGAATGGCCGAGAAGCACCTAAAGAAATGTTCAACATCCTTAGTCATCAGGGAAATGCAAATCAAAACAACCCTGAGATTTCACCTCACACCAGTCAGAATGGCTAAGATCGAGGCTGTGTCTTATGCAGACTGACATTACAGAGGGTAACTGTTATAGCTAACTGTCACAGGTACCTGTGTCACATCTTCAAACTGGAGAAGGGTGTACATTTTCACAGAGAAGTATTTGAGGAAAGAAGCAGACGCCCGTATGATCACAACCTTGAGCATGTGTAATGTGACACTAGCCTCCAGTGCCTTGGTATCAATCTGCCCTGAATCTCTAGAGTGGCTTTTGTTGACCTCTGCTGTGACCGGGCAGGTAAATTTTTATTTTTAAAGGGCTTTTTGTTGTACATGTGTGAATGCTTGCATGTATGTGTGTGGGCCACATGCATAATAGGTGTTCAAGGAAAGCAGAGGAGGTGTCATACACCCCAGAACTGGAGTTACAGGCCCTTGTGAGCTGCCACGTGGGTGCTGAGAACTGAACCCTTAGATTAGTTGTAATCTAACCTTAGTTAGATTTCACTAGTCTAGACTTCCTTGCTCTTTCTATGATTTATATCTAGGAACTTTGTACTTTGTTTCTTAATAATTTTCTGGTATATATCACAGTTAACTACAGTAGTTACATTTGTGTAGCTATGAAATGATTGCTGGAGATGCAATAATAAAATGGGTATTTTGTTTGTTCATTTGCTAGAGATGAAACCGTGGCCTCAGGCATGCTAGGCCAACATGGTATCACTGAGCTACACCTCCAACTCTTATGACCTGTAATAGCTTTATCAAAGTGTAACTCATGTACAATGAGTTATGATGGCATATACTTTCAATTCCAGTGCCTGGGAGGCAGAGGCAGGTGGGTCTCCAAGTTCAAGGTTAGCCTGGTCTACAGAGCTAGTTTTAGGACAGCCAGGCTACATGGAGAAACTCCATCTGGGAAAAAAACCAAAATACATATATATGTATCTACACACGTGTGTGTGTGTGTGTGTGTGTGTGTGTGTGTGTGTTTTGTGGGAGTGTATATAAGTCATACACAAAACTTGATGTACCAATAATCAATTACGGAACATTTTTATACAATATAATATCAATTAAAAGTATTTTCAATTCCAAAGTTTAACAATTTAAATAACTGTTTTGGTTAAATTTGTTGTTCATAAAACTCTTAAAATATTTACTTTGTGTGTGTGTGTGTGTGTGTGTGTGTGTGTGTGTGTGTCAGGACAGTTTTCTAGAGTTGGTTCTCTTCTTCCATTCTGTGGATTCTGGTGATTGGAGTCAGCTCTTCAGAATTGGCAGCAAGTACCTTTAACTGCTTCAGTGATCTCATCGCTCACCCTTAAACACATATTTTCTATGTTCTTACAACTTTATAAAGTACATAGATATCCAGAGATTATGGCAGCCTCTGACTTGTATTGGACAAATTGCTTATAAGTTTTCTAAGATTTATAACTCATACATAATGTTGAGAATTTTATTCATTTTTACCATATGTTCTTTATATATTTAAAATTTATCATCATTTGTGTCATCCTGGTTGCTAATATACTTTCAGTCTTAATATCTTAAATGTTTATCCAGGCTCTGACTGACTCTGTCATTTTACAGTTTTGGAACACGAATGGCTTTATTTATTTATTTAACTTTTTATTGATTATTTGTGAATTTCCCATCATGCACCCCAATCTAACTCATGTTCCCATCCCTTGATATCCATGCTCTGCCCTTGCAACCTCCCCCACAGAAGAAAAAAAAAATCTCATTCTGGAAGCAGTAGTGTGTCACAGTGTGTCCCACAGTGTGGGACCCTTTTGCCCACACTTCTTTGCTTGCAAATGTTCATTGCAATGAGTGATTGGTCTGCTTCAAGGCTTTATGCTACACTATCAATATTGGATCCTTTTGCATATCCTGTTGTCCTGTGTCATGGAGATCTTGCAGATTTGGAACTGTAGGATTGGTCACTTCATGTGCTTCAACAGTTCAGAGATGGGGTAGATTTGGGGATGGGCCAACTCAAAGCCCTGGATCTGGGCCTGGCTGGTCGCTGAATTGATCAGTCCATGTACTCTCTTGCACTCACACAACTAGTGTGAGCTTCTCAGCACTGCCCCAGATAGGTCACCCAACGCTGCTGCAGACAAGCTGTACTGCCCAGGTAAGGGGCAGGGCTTGCTAGTGGCAGGGCCAGCTCTCCTACTCTCATGACCTTGGGGTTAGATCTCCTGCTTGCCATAGGTGGCTCAGGAAAGGGGGAGCATCTCTCCCATGGCAGGCACATGGTAGGGCTGAGTGTCCTATACTTACTGGTGTCCCTTCTACCAGGGTCAGTTCTACTGTGCGGCCCAGGTGAGGTGCAGGGCTCTCTCACCCAAGTGCTGCAGACAGTGAAGGACAGGACTCATGACTCCAGGGCCATCTCTCCCATTTGCTGCAGGTGGCAAGGGGCAGGGGTGGAGGAAGGGCATCTCTGCCTTACCACTGCAGTGCAGACACACATTAATGGCTTTCTGTTCCAGTTGCTGAGTGAACTGAATGATGCTGGCTTTGCCGTAAGTCCAGTGTGTAGTATGACAGAACTGTTTATGTGCATGTGGTCTATAGACTATCTTTATTCATGAAGAACTGCAGTGGTCTGAAGGACCATGAACAAAGGCAGTGTCCTTTAGCTGGTTTGGTTATTCGTCCCTCTGTCTGTGTCAGACACTCACCTGTCATCTTGAGGCCTCAGTAACACTCACTGCATTTTTTTTTTTTTTTTAACTTCCAGGTGAGGAAAATAGCAGCTGAATACTATGACAAAGTCCCCTATCACATCTCCTGGATCAAAGTACTGTATGATTTTGTGATGGATAACACAATAAGTCTCAATTCACGGAAGAAGAGGCTTCCAAACAGGAAATAGGTTTTAGAGTGAACACTGTCAGAGTCAAAGCAAAATCTGCAAAGATTTTTAATTGCTGATAATGTGGATTTTTTCCCCTGTTAAGTTTTTTTCTTTTCTTTTTCTTATTTTCTTTTTTCTTTTTTCCCGAGACAGGGTTTCTCTGTGTAGCCCTGGCTGTCCTGGAACTCACTCTGTAGACCAGGCTGGCCTTGAACTCAGAAGTCTGCCTGCCTCTGCCTCTCAAGTGCTGGGATTAAAGGCATGCGCCACCACTGCCCATTTCCCTGTTAAAATTAAGAGCTGTCAGAAACCATCTAGGAAAGGCTATGGCGAGCAAGTGAGTTTTCTGGTGATGACCCACTGTTTTGCATGGCTATAATGGGTGCACTCTGAGATGCAGGGTCCTCAGAAAGTTCATCCCAGGATTGCTTTTTGCTACCAGTATGCCTTTCCTGCCACTCTTACATAACCTAATGATTCCTGAGCATCTGCCAACCCTATTGGGCATATTTCCTGAAGAATCAATATGACGATGGGACTTTCATGTAATAATGCTGTGTAGATGAATCAATGACTTCATAATTCCTGATAATGATTTTATAGAACTCCCAAACTGATACATGTAATCTCAAGCCCCCTATAGAACAAAAAGTACAAAAAGAGCTCTGTAAACCTTCATGTGTCACAGGCTAATTGCATTAGAGAAGGAAAACAGGCTTGGAACAAATTCTTTCTAGGTTAGAAATGAGACCACTATCTGGTAACTAAGGGTCATAAACTGGAAATGGGAAATTTATTGTAGGTACAAGGACAAAGCATAAATGATGGACTAATATATACAAGACTTCAAAATAATAAGACACAAGGCAGATGATTTGTCTCTTGACAAAAACTGTGCTAACTTATGACATAAAAACTATTGTTGCAAACTTTTAATGAACTTATGGAGCTAATGACAGATAATGAGTGTTTAGTTAGGTACAAATTATTGCTGTAAACTTTGAATGAACTTATGGAGCTAGTGACAGATAATGAGTGTTTAGTCAAGTACTAGCCTAATGGAAAGACATATAAACAATTCGGTTGTAATTCCTTAAGCTTTATTGTTCTATGAACTTACGGAATGTAAAAATGCTTAGAAAACAATGTGACCAATTATCCTGAGAAAGTATAAAAACTAAGAACAACAATAAAATGGCAGTGCAGCCTTCTTCAGCTTCATCCAGTGTGGATGTATCTATGTGTGTCTTGCTCTGCTCGGCTCTTCTTTTCTCTTCTTCTCTTCTCTTCTCTTCTTTTGTCTCTGGCTCATGAAGAGTTAAGGAACTCCAAGCCTCTGGCCTGGCCAGTGAGAGGCTGAGTCAAAGAGAATAGAACCCAGATAACTAAGTTTTTTTCCTTACTATCAGCAGGAGTTAATTGCCAGAAGCCCACTGCTTTGGGCCCCAGAATAGCAAGAGAGAGTAAAATCACCAGAAGCCATCATCTTCTGGCCTCAGAGAAAGTTAAATTGCCAAAAGTAAACAGCTTTTGGCTCTTATCACCAACTCCATACCCCTTTGCTGCCTTCCTTGGGGAACTGGATGGCGCAATAGCCTTCCTGACAAAGAGCAGTGATGCTCAAAAGCTGCCCAGAAGAATTTCACCTCCATAATATTAAGAAGCTGTTCTGGTTTCCAGGCAGCCTGACTCAGTTGCAGAGCTCAGCTCTGCGCTTGCCCAGTTATGATCCCAGAGAGGGTGTCTACCAATGTCTGTCATTTTGCAAGCATACTATAAAACTGCCTATTTCTTTTCTTTTTTCTTTTTTTCTTTTTCAGTCTGGGTCCTTTATTTCTTTTTTGAACATTAGGCCATGAATTCATATAGAATGGGCTCCAGCAGCTCAGGCTCCTTCCCGTTAGTCCTCACAAAGTGTGCTTCTCTGGGTGGTGCAGGCTGGCGCTTCAGTTGAACCCAGGTGCCCTTCTCTTTGGCTTCCTTTTTCTTCTTCTGATCATTCTCCTTCACCTGCTTCAGGAAGCTGTCTCTACTCTTTGAGTGCTTAATGAGCTCAATCTGCACATTGATCCTCTTGGCCAGAATCTTGCCCTTAACTTGCTTGTTTACAATGATGCCCATGGCATGCTGGGTGACATTGTAGACTCTTCTGGTTTTGCTGTGGTGACACTTATGGGCATTCCTTTTTGAACAGTGCCCTTGATGTCTACGATATCACCTTTCTTGTAGATTCACATGTACGTGGCCAAAGGAACAACGCCATGTTTCCTAAAAGGCCTAGAGAACATATACCGAGTGCCTCTCCTCTTTCCCTTTGTGTTGGTCATTTTGTTGAGTTATTGGAAGATGGCTGCCTCGGCGGAGAGCAAAACTGCCTATTTCTACTAAACGATTTTTGTTACAAAGTTTTGCTTTTAAAATAGCTGGTAACCTAAGGTGTTCATCACAATGTATCAATATCTATTGCTTTTGAGGGGTACTTTTCTTTCTTTCTTACATATGGTTACCTGAGTACCAGAGGAAATTAATTTTAAACTATCCTTTCAAAAAGAGGGTTGTTTTTGTTTGTTTGTTTTTTGTTTTTTTAAGGTCAAGAGGTATGGTAGTACACACCTATAGGCCCAGCAATAGCTACAAGAAGGCTTCATAAGAGAATTGATGTACTTGGGTGTTTGAAGCCATTAGCCAACACTCAGCTTCCTTTTCTACCTGTGTAGACTTTTACCTCAGCTACACCCCAGGTAGGCTGATGACAGGCAGTTGGTCTCAAGAGGCTGGTTGTTAGGCCATCAGTCCTGATTATCTCAAAAGCATCACATAGGCCCTATGCCATAGGGAAATATGGTACAAGGAGAGCGAATGTTTTCATTCTCAGCCAGTGGAGGGAAGAGGGCAGTGGAGGTAGGGAACTTAACTGATCACTTGACTGTCTGCAGGGCCCCAGCAAATGGAGTGAGGACAGCCTAGAGAGATCCTAACCTGGAGCGAGGGGTGAGACTTCCCATGCCTGGATAGAATAAGAATGTCAGGTTAGATTTCCACTTGGCTGACACACCATCCAGAAATCAGGTGCAGACTAAAGGCTGCTAGCCTTGCACTTGATGAAAGCTTATGTGAACCATTTCAGCCAGTGTGATTGCCTCCTGTATCTTTAGCTGACTCAGTGAAGCAGATACTTCTGATGAATGCCCCATTATCTGAATCCCATCCAGACCTTTGACTAGCATTCCAGGGTTCCTAGTCTCTGACAACAACATCCTTATTTCAGTAGGAAGTAGTTATAAAAGGGACTACATGATCCCTTACCTTCTACAGAAGGCTGAAATATGACAAGACACTTGATCTGCTCTTTGTTAAAGTTATTGATTGTATTGTTTTAAGAAAAAAAAATGTTGTTTGTATGCAAACTACTTGAGAGGCATTAGAGATAATCTGTCTGTATAGAAAAACAAAATAGAAAAAAGAACAAACCAAAACAACAACCACCACAACAATAAAAACATTGCGGGGGGGGGGACCTAAGATGAGATAAATGACTGGCTCCCACTCTTATTTCGGGCACTTTCTAGAGAGTAACTCTGACGTCAGGCATTGCAGGGCCCTGGATCCTTCTGTTTCTGGAAACTACTGTAGGGCAGTGCATCACTAATGCCTTAACGAGATACATAAATTCTCTTTCGGGTGCCATTGAGTTCATGGTTATTAGATTCCAATATGATCAGACACCCACCACACAGTCAAGGATTTGACTCAGAATACAACTCGAGGGGGTTGGGTGGGTGGAGGGTGGGATGTGATGGCTAAAGTTATACTTTAAGTTTGCTGTGTTTAAAAGATCAACAAAACAAAAGTGCTTCTAACCTGTAAGCCCCACTTGTCCATGGACAGACAACTTCCTGCAATAGCTGATGAATGCCCTATTGCCTGAATCCTGTCCTGATCTTTGACTAGCATTCCAGGATTCCTGGTCCCTGGCAATAACATTAATTTCAGCAGAAAGTAGTTATAAAAGAAAAACATCAAGCTATTATTCATGTAAGATAGAGTCTTGTGCTCTTTATTCTAAAAACAAGGTTTGCTGCTGTAACTGCACAGGACGTGCTTGCTCTCACTCTGGCAGGAGTTGCATAGACAGAAAGTATGGCAGGCTGCCTGCCCGCCCCCAACTGGATGAAGTCAGGCAGGAAAGAAGTAGCCTTGTGGGTTTGCCATATACGCTCCTGACTAATGTAATTTGTGACCATAATCTGGGAATACCTGGTAGAATCATCCAATGTCCATCATCCTGGCCAGAACTTATTAAGACCTGCTTCAATTTTGGCGCAAAGATTGTGGCAGTGGTATTCTCACCCAATGGGATTAACACCATTGGCAGCAAACGTCTCTTTGTCAGCAGGGCTGTACGTGAGCTGTTTTTCTGGTCTTCTCACTGGCCTTTTCCAGTACAGAACCCTTTCCCTACAAGCAAGAGGAGTGAAGGGACTGGCTCTGCCCATTCTTAGCCTTGGGCAGTTGGTGTGGGGACTCCATTGGGTCTAAGGTGGGATTGTAGCTCTGGACTGCTTGCAGAACTCTGTCTTTGCAACAAGGAGAAGGGAATGAGAAATGCTACAAGCCTGTAGTCGGGGCACTGTGGCTCCATGGAGGCTCTGGAGTTCCAGGAACTGGGGAGCAGAGAGTCTGTTTTTCAAAATAGCCGTATAAGATGCAGAATCTGTTACACTGAGCTGTGAAGAAGAGAAATCGCCTACCATGCCTGGCCCAGATACCATGGTATGCACCTCCTGAGCGAGGCTCATGTTTTCTTGGGTGAATGTTGAGGTGATGGACATCCCTAGGACAATTTCTAGAGATCATAAGTTGCTATTACAGTCTCACACATTTTTTAATGTTTGCTGCACCATAGAGTAGATACCAGAGTTCCCCTTTCCTTCACTCTGGCAGTGAGAATTTCTGAAAACATGTCCTACCATGCCCTTTATCCACATGTCCCTGATAACAGGGGAGGGGCAAGTTTCATATCAACCTGGGAAATTTACCTATACTCGGACCTGTTTAGCCCCAGACTTATTGCTTTGAGTTTTCCTGCCCTGCTCTGCAGAGCAGCAGGCCCTGCCGGCAGTTGCTGGGGCTTCCCCCATGAGCTGGATTCTGGCTGTTTGCTTAATGGGAGACACAGGAGGAAAGGTGGAGGGAGAAGCCAAGGATTTATATCCCTTCTTTTCTCCCTTAGGTCCCACTTGCTGTCGCTTGGGCTTGAGGTCCTGACTGACAGGCCCTCTGCAGGTTTGCTGTAGCTAGGTGACATGATGCTGAGGTCCTACTGTCTCTTATCTGAGGAGGAGACCTTCCAACTGAGGGACAGTGTCTCTTCTTTGGGTTCGTTGACTCTGAACTTTGCATTGTCTGTGTAAACACTGTATCACAATAGAATCCTTTTGTTACCAGGACTTGAAAGGGTGGTGTCCTCCTCAATAGACCTTCACAGCAAATCCATAGAGCTTCTTGTCCCAAGTCCTTTGTCTTTTGCTTTCTATTCCTCTTTCCTCCTTGAGTTTTAAATCAGAACCCTTCCTTGATCATACATGCTGCAGTCACTTTCTCTTGGTGGATGGCTTGACTTTCCACTCTTGTCTCTGGAGTCTTGTCATAAACAGATCTTAACTGTTCTCTTCTTTGCTCTTGGTTTGTGGTTCCAGGGATGGGCCTCCAGCCTCTTCAAGCTAAGCATGCCCTCGACCATTGAGCTGCACACTTAGTGACCAATGTATCTCCATGATGGTCTGTGCTTTTTGTCTTTTAATGAGTCCTCCCCTAGCTGTAACAAGTGCTATGTCTCCTATGTTTAAAGGTAGCTTAGTCTTACCATCCACATTTCAATGGATGTAACCAACAGTGCCTGCAGCAGTGTTGGTGTACAGTGCAGGTGGGCTCATCTCACAACTCCTTCCTCTTCTTCATTGATCTTACAGTACTACATACTTATAGGAGTTCTTGCTGGACACTGTATTCTGCCCCTATTATTATGTTCTTTGTGCATTTATCAATAATAATCTGTTTCCTACAGAATAAGTCATCTGTTGCATACCAATGTTATGGTATTTCTAGGCAAGGCCCTGGAGA
Source organism: Rhynchomys soricoides (assembly GCA_019843965.1). Lineage (NCBI taxonomy): Eukaryota > Metazoa > Chordata > Mammalia > Rodentia > Muridae > Rhynchomys > Rhynchomys soricoides. The sequence goes on from JADRCH010000805.1 coordinate 26,542, forward strand.
AGTGAGAGTAGAATCTCATTTATAGGATTAATTTCCCTATAAAAAAGACCTGAGGGAGCTTCCTTCTACTTCTACTCTGAAGACACAGAGAGAAGATGCCCTCCATGAATCAGGAAGAGCGAGCGACCTTATCAATGAAACTGCTAGTGCCAAGGTTGTACACTTGCCTCCTGTGACTTAGAAGAAGTCTTTGTTTTCTGGGACCCACCTCATCTATGGTAACTTTTTACAGCAGCCGGAGTTAGCCATGGTGCTCTGTAAATGACATATTACAGCTGTATACAAACTTACAACTTCCGGCAAAGTCACTTCTTTCTCCGCAGATGTCTTGGCACTGCTTGGTTTTGCTGTTAACTCTTCCGTGTAAATTGAAAAACCATCTGAACAATTTCCAACAAAATTCTACTTGGAAGTTTGGTTAGGATCTCTCAATCAACTAGCTGAATGGGAGAACTCACCTTTTTGTGGAACTTATCCTCCCAGTCTATGAGTGTTGTCTGTCTCATGGAACGTCTTTTGATGAAGAGCTAATGCTATTGGCCAGAGTTTGGTGCTAAGCAGTAGACTGCTTGACACCAGCAAGCCTAGCTTCACTCCCTTGTATAACCTCTGTCTTAGTTAGGGTTTTACTGCTGTGAACAGACACCATGACCAAAGCAACTCTTATAAGGACAACATTTAATTGGGACTGGCTTACAGGTTCAGAGGTTCAGTCCATCATCATCATGACTGTTTTGGGAAATATTAAAAAAGATGGAATGTACGTGTTCCCAAATTATGCCCTGGTCCTCTCCACCCAGCTCCCTAGGTCTCCACTGGGGGTCACTACCACATCAGCCCCATGCTTCAATACCCCCATGGCCTCTGTGGTGCACATCAGGCAAACCCACACTTTGCTGCCGTACCTTTCTCTCTTGAACCCAGATGAGCCACCTCATGAAGGAAAACGCAAGACAAACTTAGTTCAGAAACAATGATAACTCAATCTCTGGGCGCATCAACTGAAACCTAATCTTGTAAACCTTATCAAAGTCTGATTCCTCTGGTGTCGAATCCTTGTGGATCTGCCATGATCCCAGGAGTCTCTACTAGCTTACTAGCTACATCTTACCTACTACATGCTGTCCCCGTTTCAAAAGGCAGAGTCTCTCTCTCTCTCTCTCTCTCTCTCTCTCTCTCTCTCTCTTTCTCTCTGTCTTCCTTCTCTCTTCTCCTCTCCAACCTAGAAGTCCTCTATGTGCCCAGTGATTGGCTCCTTTATTCATTAGGGGATTGGTTCACAAGAAGTCACAGGTGTAACTCACTCCTCTGAAGCCTCTCACAGGAGGGCAGAAGTAGCAGATTACAAACAGCCCAGGGCTATCCACAGCATCATCAAGGTGGGAACATGGCAGCATCCAGGCAGACATGGTGCAGGAGGAGCTGAGAGGTCTACATTTTTTTTTTTAAAGATTTACTTGTTTTTTATATGAGTACACTGCAGCTGTCTTCAGACACACCAGAAGAGGGCATCGGATCCCATTACAGATGGTTGTGAGCCACCATGTGGTTGCTGGGAATTGAACACAGGACCTCTGGAAGAGCAGTCAGTGCTTTTTTTTTTTTAATACTTTATTTACATTTCAAATGTTTTCCCCTTTCCAGGTCTCCCCTTTGGAAAGTCCCTATCCCATCCCCCCTCCCCCTGCCTCTCTGAGGGTGCTCCCCCACCCACCCACTCCCTGGCATTCCCCTATACTGGGGCATCTAACACCCTCAGACCCAAGGGCCTCTCCTCCCACTGATGGCCAATAAGGCCCTCCTCTGCCGCATATGCTCTTAACCACTGAGCCATCTCTCCAGCCGGAGAGTTCTACATCTTCATCTGAAGGCTGCTAGCAGAAGACTGGCTTCTAGGCAGCTAGGATGAGGGTCTTAAAGCCCACGCCCACAGTGACACACCTACTCTAAGAATGCCACACCTCCAAATAGTGCCACTCCCTGGGCCAAACATTCAAACCATGACAACCTCCAATCAAACTGTTGACATTTAATCTTAAAGGTCTAGCAAACCTTCGGTTAGATTTGTTTCTAGATGCATGTTTTTTGTGTCTTCGTAAGTGTTGTTGCTTCATTTAAATGCAACTTTGAAATGGTTGCTCTGGTATATAGAAACCCAGAGTGCTTTTGTACATTCCTTTTCCAATCTATCTTTTATTCTGACAAGTCAGTCCCATTGGATTGTATGAAAAATGATGCTCAAAAAGGAATTGGATTTCATTACGTGTTTGTTGTTGTTGTTGTAGTTGAGATCAAGCTTCCTCCACAGTCTGCTTTCGTCCTTGAGTTGAGTTGGAAAGCAAAGGAAAGCATGAGTGATCATCTGGCTTTCACAGGATAACCAGACAGCCCAGCATAACCAGACAGCCCAGCATCACAGAGTGCTCTTGCTTGCAACATGCCACTTGAACAGTAGATTAGCAATCAGAAGCTCATGTGTGTAAACCATGGCTCTATTAGCCATTCACTCATGATAGGTTCTCATGAGATCTCTCATAATTTCCCCTTTGGCCACCACAGGGCCCCATGGAACCACTGGTTTGGAATGTTTGCTAATCTCCCTTTGGGGATTCCATATTCAATTTCCTATAAAATATATCACGTAGATCACCATCGATACCTTGGGGCTGCTGGCATTGGTGTGGATGCTCCTTCTGACTTTGAGGGCTGGTTCTTCTGCACCACTTTCAGGAGGCTTATATGGGTTGTTTTTTCAGCCTTTGTTTCTTTTTGAAGACCTTATTTCATCAACCCTAAACCAGTTACTTATCTGGAAACTGTCAATATTGTGACCCAGATCACTTTTAACATTATAGTTTACTATGCTTTGGGAATTAAATCTTTTGTTTACATGTTGGCAGCCTCTCTACTTGGCTTGGGTTTGAACCCAATTTCTGGGCATTTTATAGCTGGCCACTACATGTTCTTAAAGGGACAAGACACAAACTCCTGTTATCGGCCTTTCAACTTTGTCTTGTTCAGTGGAGGCTATCACAATGAACACCATGACTTCCCCAGTATTCCTGGAAGCCATCTTCCACAGGTAAGAGAAGTTTGATTTATTGTTTTAATTTCTGATGATCTAAATTAGTCTTCACTTGTTCATCAACAAAAAAACTGGTATGTTTTATCAAACAAAACTTTTCTTCAAAATAAAAAGGAAAGCATAGTGTAGATTCAGTGTCTGACAGCCTGACTTTTACAACCTGCACTCTCTTGGATCCTTACACTTGGTGGTTACAATTAGAATTCAGAGGTGTTACAAGATGTACAAACTTATTACTTGATAAATTAACAATTAAAAATCAAATTCCTTGGTAAAATGAACATCAGCTGCATTTTGAGCTGATGGGCTCTGCTAAGCTGGGTGTATTTTTTATTTCTTCCTTTGGGAATTCCATATATGTATGCAGCATATTTGGGTAATACCAATCCCCTACTTTTACCAGACCCCTCCCCCGCCAAATTCTCCCTCTAATTTATGTCTTCTGTTCATAGCTCACTGGGTCTAATCAATTCTCTTCTTATTTTCATGGGCATGGTCACCAGCAGAGCATGGAAAACTAACAGGGATCACTTCCCTGAAGAAAACTGACTCTCCCTACTCCAGAAGCCTTTAAGAACCAAAGCTCCTTGGTGTGGGGCTTTAGGAGCCTCTCGTGCATGCATGCTTGATTTGTGACTGACTCAATCAAGAAGACACTATTTTGCACCAATCCTTCCCCCCCCCCAGGCTCGTACAATCTTCCTACCCTTTTATGAAATACAGAGGTGACCTGCAAAATGATCTACAAAGTGAATGGACAGGGACCAATCCTATACTCCCTAAGAGGAGACTCTCTCTGGTCAAAATGAAGCTTTGTGTAATATAGTTGCAGTGTGACAGTACTGGTTTATAAAATAATGTGTGGTGAAATACTGAGGATGACCCAGTGCAACTAGGAATCATACCTGCAACACGCTCAGCAAGGAAAGCAAAGGTTTCGGTTCATTTTATACAGAATGTCATAGAGTTCTGTGGCAGTAACTGTTAAACTGATGACGTGACTGAAGATTAATCTGACTATTCTTTCAACTTTTTGATAAACCTTACATGATCAGAATAAAGATCTGTGTAAACAAAACACATAGTTAAGTGAACGCAACCTTAAGTTGGCATGATGTGACGCTGGCCCCCAGTTCATAGTGCCAGTCTGCTCTGAACAGAGCATAGCTATTGTTTCTCTCCTCTGGGATGCAGTGAATTATGAAGTCCTTGGCTGTCCTGAAGCTCACTCTGTAGACCAGGCTGGCCTCTAACTCACAGAGCTCCACCTGCCTCTGCCTCTTGAGTGCTGGGGTTAAAGGCATTTTCCACCATGCCCAACTAATATCTGGATTTTTGAAATTTGTTTTTTACTTATTTCTACTGAGATTTGTTGTTCACAAACCACTTTTTAAGCACATCTTTTTTTCCAGTTGTTCACAACATTGTAAAAACAGTAGACACCCAGGGATTTATAATGTCAACATTTGAATTGCACTGGACATGAGACTAATACATTCTCTAGGATAACTCCAAGTATTAAGAAATGTATTGGCTGGGCAGTGGTGGCACACGCCTTTAATCCCAGCACTCTGGAGGCAGAGGCAGAGGCAGAGGCAGGCGGATTTCTGAGTTCGAGGCCAGCCTGGTCTACAGAGTGAGTTCCAGGACAGCCAGGGCTACACAGAGAAACTTTGTCTTAAAGAAAAAAAAGAAAAAAAAGGAAAAAAAAAAAAAAAGGAAATGTATTAACGTTTTATTTATGTCCTTAAAAAATATCAACCATTTTCTCTTGGTTGATAATAACTCTCAATCCTCAAGAATGTCTTAAGAGCCCTTTCAAGGTCTGAACTTTGAACTGGCTCTCATGTTACAATTTCAGAACTCCAGTGGCTTTCTGTTCCAGCTGCTAAGCTAAATTGCCGTTGGCTAGGCTCTAAATTCAATATGGATTATGACAGAGGCACTTCTGCGTGTGATCTATAGATTGTCCTTATTCAAGAGGCATTGCCCTTTGGCTGGATTTTGTCCCTCTGTCTGTGTCAGACACTCGCCTGTCATCCTGAGGCCTCAGTGACACAGTTCACCTCTCTGTGTCTTCATTTCCAGATGAGGAAGATTGCAGCTGAGTTCTACGATGAGCTCCCATATCACACCTCCTGGGCGAAGGTGCTGTATGACTTTGTGATGGATGACACCATGAGCCCGTACTCAAGGATAAAGAGGCCTCCGAAAGGGAATGAGATTCTAAGTAAATAACCATCACCAGGGCCAAAGAAAAGCCCTCCCCAGAGCTCTATAATAGCTTACAATGGGAAAATACCTGCCCCATCCTGTTTCTCTCACTGGTAATTTAACTTAGAGCACTGTACCTGCTCACCAAGACCTCTGCCAATGAGCTGTCTTCCCAGCCTGAATTTTTGGCTGGTTAAATTTGGAATCAGTGATGGTCAGAAGCTGTTTTGCAACTCAGATCTCTATAATATCAAGAATTCACTCTGGTTTTCAGTCAACCTGACTGTTACAGTGCTCAGCTCTGCCTACAGGTCACTTGCTTATTGATAGTGAATTATCATTTTTGTTGTGTCTTCATCTATGTCTATAACTTTGTAAGCACATCATGAAATGGCTACTTTACTACATGATTTATAACATTAAGTGTTTTGGTTTTTTTTTTGATTTTTTTTTTTTTTTGGTTTTTCAAGACAGGGTTTCTCTGTGTAGCCCTGGCTGTCCTGGAACTCACTCTGTAGACCAGGCTGGCCTCAAACTCAGAAATCCACCTGCCTCTGCCTCCCAAGTGCTGGGATTAAAGGCGTGCACCACCACTGCCCGGCTAAGTTTTATTTTAATAAAAATGTTAACAAGTTGTGCTGTCAATCAAAATTCACTTACTGGTTTGTTCTTTGGTGTTTGTTTGGTATCCAACTGTCTTTTCTCTGTGTTACATTGTTACATTAGTTCTTTGGGAAACTTAACTTTACATTTTTCTTCCCACAAGAAAGACTAGAAAGACTCATAGGCTGTGGTGGCATACACCTATAGTCTTATGTATGGTCTGAGGGAAGCTGGGAAGGAGAATCACTTGGCACCCTCTACTGCACTCAGCTTTATGTAGTAGTTTCTGGAGCTTTGAACATGGATCTACATGCTTGATCCTCAAGCATTTCACCCTCTGAACCATCTTCCCAGACCTATCATCTCTGTTTTCAAAATCTCAGGGAGCACTGCATGCACACCTCAGGAAAATTATCTCCGGCTTCAATTTGACATCTTATCTTTCTAATGCACACATTGGAAAGTAGATAGTCTGATTCTCATTAAAGGGGAAAGAAAAAATAGCGATCCAAAAATATGAATTAACTTCTTTCAAGTTGGCCAGTTTTCTTTTAATGTTGTGGGGAACTGGAACCAGTTCTGAACTCATTCTCAGTTTAGGGACTGTCCACTGTCTATGATGATAACTCTTCAGTTATATACCCACAAAGCCTCTCTGCCTACATATGAAAGAAAGGGTTGGGAACTTATCTCTTCAGTTGGAAACAGGAGTGTCTAGAAGCCGAGACAGAATTTCAGTAATTGGGAAGATAATCATCCAGGGGCATGGATGCTTCCTTCACTCTCCTATCATCTCCTTATCTTCCAGGGGATGCAGGAAGCCACTTCTGCCTCCAGCTTGGGTTCATAGAAGTAAGGAAAGCTGAGAAGGAAAGAGAGATCAGGTATGCCACATATACACATGCCGTATATATTTGCAATGGGCAGCCTTGCAATATCTTGCTCATGCCTGCCTATTACATATGGTGTCCTCTGCTCCCTGGTCATCGTTCTGTGCCAGTACCAGCATATCCCTTTCTTCCATGCTCAAGACTGACACAGTCAGAGCCTCCGCCTCCATTCCCTGTACTGGTTCTAATATAGCCAGCTCCTTCCCTACACTTTCCTATGCAACTGTTGATTTTTCCGCTTCACTAGAACCAACCCTGAGACAAGAATCAGAGTGTAAATGATTCTTGGAGTGTTCCTTTAGGGGAAGGGGAGAGAGTGGGAAGCGGGTCAGAAAAGTAAGAGAGGTATGAGCAAGGGAAGCAGGTAGGAACCATGGAGAAACCAGGCATGAAGAAGCACCCAATGGGCAAGGGAAGCTCATCCCCACCCTGACTCCTGAGTCAATTCGAGGACAGTCTCACCAGTGGTAATCTTTCAGCTCTTCATGGAATTGTACATCTACTGTAGCTTCTCCTTTCTCTTTACATTACATACCTTTTTAAAGTCTCTCTGAGCAGTGAGAAAACAGAGTTGCATGTTGGTCAGCTTCAGCTCCTCTTCACTAAAGGTTGATCCAGGGCACTTGAATCCCTGACATATGGAAAAGACAGAAAGTTATTAGGGCCTTACACTAAGGATCACTATCCTCAGTGGATAGACAGGAGAGGAAGGACCTGCCCAGAGACTGTGCTGCTCCACTGGTGTCATACCACCTCTCCCACATCATTCTCTATCCCAAGTCTTAGGGGACTAATTAGGTTTTCACTGGCTCAGTATGAAAGGGGACCAGGGGACCTAATATGCCTGGAAAAGAGATCTAGAAAGTGACATTGATAGTCCAAAGAACTTGCCCATAACTACAGAGTAGACTAAGATGTTCTCCCTTCCCCCCCCCCCAAAAAAAAAAACTTTAGGGAAGCACCACTATCATAAACAATTAAAAGGCAGATGAGCATGGTGGTGAGCACCTTTAATCCCAACACTTGAGTGGCAGAGGCAGGAGGATCTCTGAGTTCCTGGTCACCTTGGTGTACAGATCTAGTTCTAGAACAGCCAGGGCTACACAGAGAAACCCTGTCTCAAAATGTAAACAACCAACAAACAAACAAAAATTAAAGGGCATAAAATTTGGGGCTGAAGAGATGACTAAGAGGTTAAGACTACTGATTGCTCTTCTAGAGGATCCAGGTTTAATTCCCAGCAGCCACATGGAAGCTCACGATCGTCTACAACACCAGTTCCAGTGACTTTACAACCTCTGCTGGCCTCTGCAGGCACTTGGAATCAAGTCTTATAACCACTATCTTGTCTCTCTGCTCCCACTCTCCTCTCTATGGCAGCTGACTCCAGTAGAGCACTGTGCTCTTGGCTCCTGAGGTCACAGGAAAGACTGATGAGTAGTGAAAAATATTAATTACTCTGTTTGGCAGTTGGCTTTGTCGTTCTCAGACTGGGAAGGCATGGACTCTGGTCTCACCAGGTTTAGTTATTCTCATGCCACCAATTCTAGTGGTCACTAGCAGGACACCCTGCACCTCTCTGCCTGTAGCTGGTAACCCTCTAGTTGTGGGTCAGTAGATAACAGCATCCAACATTGTTTTCAGGGAATGTCAGGTAGCTCAGGCTGGCTGAAACCACCCACTCCTCAAGTAGGTGCCTTAAAGGATGAATTCAGAGTCATGGGAGGAATCACCTTAGAAAAGCAATCAGCCTTTATCTAGAAAAGCTCCTTGGAGATTCTTTTCTTTTCTACTTTTGTCTCCCTTCCATTCATTTCCCCAACCCAACTACCTGCTCTGTTCTTGTGTTTGTTTTTCTTTCTTATTTGTTAATTCATTTTGCTTTTCTCTATATCTATTTTTCTTGACAGGGTCTTACTACCTAGCCCAGGCTGGCCTGGAATTGGTGTCCCTCCAACCTCACACTCACCGAAAAACGGATATCAATAACTTGCAAAGAGGACATGCTGGGTCTGGAGGTTCTAGAGGTTCTCAGCAAGAGTGGTTTGCCCAGTTGCTTTCTGCTGCGTTGGTACCACAGCAGACACCCTTTCACTTAGCAGGTACAAAGGAGGAAGAGGACATCCACTGTCCCTTTCAAGGCATTCTCCAATGACCTAGCTATAGACCTTACTTCAGTAAATACCTGTAAGCTGGTCTTCATGGGTCAAGCCTAATATCCAAATGGTTCAGAGTCTGAGACAGGATGCTCTCATATTTAAGATTTCCTGTGCTACAGAGGGAACTCAAGGGTGTTCTGAACAAACAAACAAACAACCCCCCAAAGCAAAAACAATCAAGCAAACAAACAAACAAGACCCAAAACAAAACAAAACCAGGTTTCCTGGTTGTTCAATGGTAGAGTTGTTGCCAAACATCCTCACGACCCTAGTATTGATACCAGTACCTTAAATAAATGAATACATAAGTAAACTAGTATCTGTGGTACATTGACTTAGAGTCTTTTGGGTATATTCCCAAAAGTGGCATTTGCTCTAGATTTAAACATCAATGTACTGTATAATTTTAGATTGTTAAATGTGTAGGTGGAACTATGAGAGTTCTATATTTAGGTTTAGGGGTTTTTTTGTTTGTTTGTTTTGTTTTGTTTTGTTTTAAAGCCACACTAATTTTTATAATTGCTAAACTAATTTTCATTACATTCATACATGTATGTGGGTACTCATGGGTGCCAGAAGAGTGGGTCAGATTCCATGGAGCTGGAGTTATAGGAGATTGTGATCCACTACTATCCTCTGTAAGAGCAGCAAGTGCTCTTAACCATGGAGCCATCTCTCCAACCTTTGTTGTTTTCTTAAAGATAGTTATTCTAACTGGGGGTGAGATGGGACATCAGTGTAGTCTTGATTAACAATTTCCACATGTCTAAGCATGTTATTCTTTATTCATATGATTTTCAGCCATTTGTACTTCCTCTTTTGAGAACTGTTTATTCATTTCATTAGTCCATTAATGAACTGGATTCTTTGTGGAAATATCTTGATATTTAAAACTTTAAGTACTCTAGATCCCCTATCAGATATACAGTTGGTAATTTTCCTCCAATTCTAGAGACTGTCTCTTCACTCAGTTGTTTCTTATGCTGTGTAGAAGCTTTTAAAGTTTATTCAATCTCATTTGTCAATGAATGCATATTATTTTCTGAACTATTAATGTCCTATTCAGAAAAAACTCATTATGCCTATATTTTGAAGTTTATTGCCTATGTTTCCCTCTATTATTTTAAATATATTTTTTTAAAGATTGATTTATTTATTATATGTAAGTACACTCAGACACCCGAGAAGAGGACATCAGATCTCATTACGGATGGTTAAATTTATTTTTATTTTTTACTTTAGCTAAGAGTTATAACACTATGTTAAATAAAAATGGAGAGGAAAGACCAGGAATGTCTTATTCCTGATTTCAGAGAAAAATATATTTTGGGGGCTTTTCCTCCCATTTACCGTATTTTTGATGACAGATTTGATGTGTTGAGGTATACTCCTCTAGTCCCTCATTGGAGTTGGAAATCATGAAGGGGATGTTCAACTTTGATAAAGGACTTTTCTGCATCTATTAGGACTTTTCTCTAATTTTTAATGTTGAATATTTCATTTTTAATTTGCACATGTTGAACTATTCTAGCATTCCTGTAAGGAAGCCACCTTGATCATGGTGAATAAATCTTTTATTGAGATGTTTTGTTACTTTATTTCTGGTTTGTGTTTTTTGCCCATTGTTTCACTCTGAGCTCTGGATGGCCTGGAACTAACGCTGTAGACCAGGCTGGCCTTGAACACTCAGTCCTCTTCCTCTTGCCTGCCAAAAGCTAGATTTAAAGGCACGTGCCACATGCCTGACTTACTGATACGTTTTACACCCATGTTAGTGGTGGTTTGTACGGGTATGGCCCCCACAGACTCGTGTATTTGAATGTTTGACTCATAGGGAGTGACACTATTAGGAGGTGTGGCATTGGTGGAGTAGATGTGGACTTGTTGGGGGAAGTGTGTCACTGTGTGAGTAGCTTTGAGGTCTCCTATGCTCAAACTCCACCCAATGTGGCAGAGTCTCCCTCTGCTGCCTGTAGATCAAGATGTAGAACTCTCAGCTCCTTCTCCAGCACCATGAATACTGCCATGTTTCCTGCTATGGACTCAATCTCTGAAGCTGTAAGCTACCCCAAGCAAATGTTTACCTTTATAAGAGTTGCCCTGGTCACAGTGTCTCTTAACATCAATAAAATGACAATACTCATCAGGATCACTGATCTACAAACTTCTTTTTGTCTGTGCTTACCAGTTTTGGTGTTAGCGTAATACTAGCTTCATAAAGTGAGTTTGGTACTATTTCTTTCCTTTGTGTGCTATGGAATAATTTGAAGATTAGTATTAGTTCTTCTCAAAATGTCTGATAGATATTAGCTGTGACTCCAATCAGGCCTGAGACAGAGGGTTGGGGGGGGGGTTTAAATGTTATTTTGGGAATCTTTTTATCAATGCTTGAATTTTCTTGCTCCTTATAATTTGCTTCAGTTGTTTATACACCTGTGACTTATTTTTGGTAGGCCATTTCTACACATTTATCCATTTCCTCTAGGTTTTTCCATGTATTGGAATATACATTTTCTTTTCTTTTCTTTTTTCGAGACAAGGTTTCTCTGTATAGCCCTGGCTGTCCTGGAACTCACTCTGTAGACCAGGCTGGCCTTGAACTCAGAAATCCACCTGTCTCTGCCTCCCAAGTGCTGGGATTAAAGGTGTGCGCTACCACTGCTCGGCTGGAATATACATTTTCAAGGTATTCCTTATTGGTCCTATGAATTTAATAGTTTATCAGTTGTAGAGTAATGTCTTCCTTTCCATTTCTAATTTTCGTTATTTGGTTCTGTCTTTGTTTGGTTAAGGGCTTGTCAGTCTTATTTACCTTTGCAATAAATCTACTGTTTCACCGTTGTCCTATTCTTTTCATTTCCATCTCATTAATTTCTGATCTTTATTATTCCTTTCTACACCATTGAACTTCTTCTGTCCTCCATCCATGTCCTCTGCTGACAACTGAGACGAAAGGCTTGAAGAATAGGAGACAGGACAAAAATGGTCTACAGAATTAGATATCAAGTAAGAGAAGTGAAAAGGGGGAGGAAGAATGTTGAAAATGCATAATGCTGTGCGCATACGTGTTAACTGCTTTGTCTTGATTAGGGTTTCTATTGTTTCACTGAAAGTCCATGACCAAAAGCAAGGTGGGAAGAAAAGGGTTAATTTGGCTTACATCTTTATAGTACTGTTCACCATCAAAGGAAATCAGGACAGGAGCTCAAGGCTAGAACCTAGAGGAAGGAGCTGATGCAGAGGCCATGGAAGGATGTGACTTACTGGCTTGCTCAGTCAGCTTTCTTACAGAACTTGGGACCACCAGCAAAGGAATGGTATCATCGACATGGGCTGAGCCTTCCCCATCAATCACTATTAAGAATATGTCTTACAGACAGATCTTATGGAGACAGTTTCTCAGTTGAGGTTCCCTCCTTTCAGACAACTCGTCTGTGTGTCAAGTTGACAAAGGACTTGCCAGCACAGTGTACAAATCCTATAATCAGGGCTGGGGATGTGAGTCAGATGGTAGGGTGAGTGGAACCCCTGGATTCAATCCACAGTACCACCTAAAAACAAGCATGGTGCTACAAGCCTGTAACCCTCATTCAGAGGGTGGGGGAGAAGGATCAGGAATTGTAAAGTCATTCTCAACTACACAGAAAGTTAGAGGCCAGCATGAACAACATGAGACCTTTTTCAAGTCCTAGTCACAAAAGAGAATGCTGAGACAAAAAAACGGAAGAATTTATAGTAAAAATAAAAACAAATACATTACTTTTTAAAAGTAAGAGCGACATAGTAGCTAATGCCTTTAATCCCAGTACTTTGGAGGCAGAGGTAGACAGATCTCTTGGAGTTTGAAGCTAGTCTGGTCTATATAGAGTCAGGACTACAAGACCTATAGAGAGAGACCCTGTCTCAAAAAAACAAAAACAAAACTAAAAACAAACAAAAAACAAAACCCCACAACAACAAAAGCAAAATCAAATTTAAAACTATGTAGTTCTCCATTGCCTAGAGATGTTACTTGCCTATGGTAGGGCAGTCAGTCTGTATTTTGTGTTTTTCTTGAGTTGGTGTCTTCTCATGAGAATGGATCCTTTACAGCGTCTGGCTGTATCAACATCTTCATTTGTTTCCTGAAACTTTAGGGTGTATATAGTTCATGGGACAGGCAGTGTGCTCTTTCCAGCTGCAGGGACCTTAAAGGACTCTTGTCAAACCTAAGGGCACATAGCACCTTCAAGCTTCTGTGGTTGTGGCAGGGCACAACAGATCTGACACTTCACTCCTTGGCTTCTATTGCTGCTGCTGCTTCTTCCTCCACAGGAGCCCTGGCAGCTAGCTTCTCTATTTGACCCCAAGATGGGGACAAGAGCTCCATTCACTCCAGTTTATAGGGAAGACAGGGCTAAAGTGTGGGGCTCTCCATGGTTCTGACTGACATCTTTTCTTCAGGCCTACTTTTAGAGCTTAATCACCTGACACGTGTTCAGGGTTTCCAAAGTGGGCACTGCAAGGAAGAAATCTTTCTTAATCTGTAGAACTGCAAGCTGCAGACTCAACAAAGGTGTTTCCAAATGGCTTCCCGCTGCACATTGATCCAATGCATAGATGATTTTCCAAACATAAATATATTTGGTTTGTAGATTTGTTTAGTTTTTTCGACATGGGCCCATTCTACATCTGACACTGAGTTGGCACTCAGTGTATACACCAGGCTAGCCTTAAACCCAAGTGTGGGGATTACAGGAATAAATCACTATGCCCAGTCAGCACCTATGTTTTCTAAACTAGATAGAAAATCTGCTCGGGGAGGAGACCTGTTATGCTTTCTGAATCTGTTAGGAAATTTGGGAGAGTGTGTAAGCTTCAAAACCTACTTTAATAAGGGTTCTCAAATGCTTCGACACCCCCTTCTAGCCCACTGTCCAAAGGTAGAGGAGAAAAGATGGTAACTAGGACAAGGGAACGTGTTTAGAAGTAGTACTTTGGGACTATTCCGATCTCCATTTGTCAGGATAGCAACAGTCCAGTTCTAAAGTGTCACCAAACACCAATCAGCAATGGTGGCACAATCCAGCAGAAACTACCAGGCCTCTGCAGAATCAGCACGGGTCAGCCAGTCAGCGGAGTGACCAGGACTAGCTGGAATGCCAGAAGTTCTCTGCTGTGCTTCTCTCAAGTGAAGATCAGCTAAGTCACGAGACCAATGAAGAGTTACACAGCTAGCTTATGCAAGCACCCCACCACACTGAGTCCACTTATAGTCTCCAAACATCACGTGTCCTCTCATGGGTCTTGCCTCAACAAAATATGTGAGTCTGCATCACATGCCACAAACAGAACATTTTACTTCAGGAGTCACCTGCTGGATCCCTAACCCTTTCTGTGTCATGTGGCTTTAGTCCTTTGCACCACCTCTTTCTCCAGTGCCCTTTTTCTCTTAATTTCTGATCCTTAAGTTCTCGTAGGTGTTCTGGGTGCCTTTTAGTGGTTCTCTCTGCTCTCCTCATCTGGAGCTGAGCATGCCACACTTGGCGCAGAGACTTCAAGAATGAATGTCCTTTCCTTCTGTTCTGCTTCCTAAAGCTCTCCTGCTTTCTTTGCAGATACTTCAGTGTCTGCCTACCTCGGGTGACTCACTTATTCCCTTGGGACTCCTCTACTTAGTGCCTGGGTGTCTTCAACCATCTTTTTACTTCAGAAAAGCTCCTCTTAAGGTTGTGAAACTTCAATGAACTAACTGTATGTGGAGCAATGCCTAGCCCCAACTAGTGATGCTCTCTGTGATGGCTATTCCTGGTTGTCAACTTGACTCTATCTGGAATGGACTATAATCCAGAAACGGAAGGCAGACCTGTGATCCAGATCTTGAGGCTGAAAGACACAGTCTTCTGATTGGGATCTTGACATGGGATGACACACACTTTTGATTCAGATCTTGAGGCAAAGGGGCCAGGAAAAGTGTATGCCCAGGCAAAGTGGTACATGCCTTCAATCCCAGGAGAGTGAGTGAGGTAAGCAGATCTCTGAGTTTAAGGCCAGCCTGGGACAGAGCAAGTTCTAAATCCAGGCATGGTGGAACACACCTTTAATCTTGGCCATACCTTCTGCTGGAGGCCTACTAGATTCTTGGACTTCCCATTCACAGTTGCCCATTGTTGGGTTAGTTGGAATGTAGACTATAAGTTATTATAATAAATCCTTTTAATATACATAGACATTCCATAAGTTCTGCGACTCTACAGAACCCTAATACACTGTCTAAACCATGTCAGGCTTGGCACACCATAAGTATGAAATTAACCTGCTTAGGCTATGTGGACAGTCTTTGCAAAGAGTGAAGGTCCTTAGATTCTTAAGTACAGGGTGTGCCCTGAGTGGACAAATCATCAAAATGGCAGTTTCTTGGTTTGGGGATTAGGCACTCATAACACAGGATCACATCACTTAAGTACCAAGTTGTTTATTCAAATGGAATCCAGGGCCTTTTTAGCTCCCCTTGTGTATGGAGTGGATCAGGTTCTGTGCGGCCATGACCTTTGCTATGCTAGGTTCTTTCAGCTCAAAGTCCATTTCTTTAGAAAAAATTAAAACCTGCTATCTTTTCATTTTGCTTTATATTATTTGGGTTTTATTTTTCCTTGTTTTAAAGCAGTCTCATTATGCAGCCCAGGAAGTGCTGGAACTCCCTATGTGATTCAAGCTAACATTGGACAAGTAGATCTTCCAGCCCCAGCCTCACAAGGGCTGGAATGGAGGCCCAGGTACCGCTCTAGACTGCCACATGCTTCCTTACCTCATAAACTATAATCCAAACCCTAGAGAGGTTAAAACTGCCACATGCTTCCTTACATCATGATCTATAATCCAAACCCTAGGGAGGTTAAAACTTGTTACTTGGGACTCCCATGACCTCATAATCCTTACATGGTTAAACTCTTTAGAAAACTCTTATTGAATGTGTGACATTCTACAGTGGTCAGGATACCTGAGATGAATCAATCTGAAATAGTAAAAACTAGCTCTGAATGCTGGTGTGTTCCGGTGCTGTGGGCTTCTAGCAGCACAGTGTATGTTATAGTCTAGGCAAGAAAGTTCCAGACTACCAGTCTATAAGGCCAAAGAAGAACTCTTTATTTACGATAGAGAGCAGGCTCTTGTCACACAGAACTCTTGCTCCAAAGCTCATGGATGCAGCATTTATAAAGGCAAAAGCTGTAATGACATTAGTCACAGAAAATCCTGAATGTGCTGCCACACTTAGCGGTACTGGGTTGGGGCTGGCTGAAAGAGTATCCTGATAAAACAGAGTAAAACCATTGGCAGGACAGCAAAGCAACCTGAGATTGAGGCCAAGGGGCCACCTCCCCCCATCTGGGCACTACCCACACAGGTGAAGTTTTCTTTCCTTCTTGCCTTTTTTTAAAAGATTTTATTTTATGTGAGTACACTGTTGCTATCTTCATGTACACCAGAAGTGGGCATTGGATCCCATTAGTTGTGAGCCACCATGTGGTTGCTGGGAATTGAACTCTTAACTGCTGAGTGATTTCTCCAACCCCCATGTAAATTCCTCGTCCTTAAGTTGGAAGAGCAGTATCTCAAGGGTTCTGGCAAAAACGGGCTTAGGTGAGCCAGTCATGAAAACTTGAAGAAACATCAAGATGGCAACAACACTTATAAGTGCTGATTTATGAAGCCTTCCAGCCTCTTCTCCTCGTATTAGCAAACTCTTAATCTTTATTTCTATAAAATGCGGGTGTAAAAAGATCCTATTGAGTTGAGAACACCACATCAGAACACACAAGAGTGTCCCGCAGTCTACAGAGTGTGTTAAAAAGGTATCAGCTGAAGAAATGCTGTAATGTATTTTCTGCCCAGTAACCAACTTCTGTTCCACTTGTACCACAGCAGACAACCTGTAGTTTATGTCCAGGCCACCAGAAATACATGCACTTAGACCCAGTTGTCAAAGATGACGTGGAATGGCAGACGCGCTCTCATTTGGCATGGAACTCGCAGTGTATGTCAGGCTCAATGGCTCAGACTATTTAAGGCTTTCTGGCACTCACTTTATTCTCCAACCAGTGTTGTCCTCTGCCTCCACTGACCCTGGTTTGTGTTTTCTCTCCTCAGTCAGTCTCTTTCTGGGACCCAGTACTGTTTTCCTTTATAGCCTTCACTGAACAGTGTCATCTCTGCCAAGTCCTCACGAAAAAGGACTCATATTGACCTTTGTAACTAACCCTGATTTTATTCAGTTGTATTTTTCCAAATGTGTGTGTGAGTGTGTGTGTGTGTGGGACATCCTCAGGGTCAGAGTACAGCTTTGAGGAGTAAGTTCTTTCTTTCCGCTATGTGAGTCCCCAGGATCAAGATCAGGTTTCGAGGCTTGGCAACAAGTGCCTTTATCTGCTCAATCATCTTGCCAGCCTATTAACAATTTTATTTGTTTTTAATTTTTAAAAAGTGAGTGTGTGGTTACGTGCATGTGGGCACAGGTGTCTGTGGAAGCCAGAAGTGCAGGATCCCCTGTAGCTAGGAGTACAGGCCGTTTTGAGTTGCCTATGTGGGTGCTGGGAATCAAACTTGGTCCTCTGAAAAAGCAGTATGTACCTTTAATTACTAAGCCATTTGTTTCTCCAGCTCCATCATTCTTAAATTCTTAAAAGGAACCTCAAAGACTTTGCAGAAGGAGAACTTCTTAAAAACATAGGAAGAAAATGAAATAACCTGGCATGATTATACAATAACAGCAATCCTTAAATGGTTAGATGAAATAATCATGACACAACATAAAATCTCTCATAAACATCAGTTCAGACATTCACTAGACACAACCTGAGACGATCTGAACATCCAACCATGATAAGGAATAAAATACTGAAAAAAAATTATCCTCTGAATCTGGTGTGCGTGGAACACGTCCGAGAGGTGACATTATCTCCCCCCCCCCCAACAGGTGTGAATGAAGTAGGGCAGGAGTAACTCCGTAGTGAGAGAAGCCTGCTAGACCACCTGAATCACGTGACTGCAGAGATAGTCTTCCGTGACATGAGCAGCACTGCCACTTGAGGATGCAGAGGACAGCTTTACTACTGTATTTTCAAAGAGATAAAATGAAGCCAGTCCAATCACTGACGCAACAATTTCAAAAAAGCTGGATACGGGGGGCGGGGGGGGACGGGACGGGACACGCCTGCATTCGGGAAGGAGAGGCACGCAAAACTCTGGGAGTCTGAGGCCAGCCTACTCTATACAGTAAGTTCCAGGCCAGTCAGGAGTGCATACTAACTACCCCCAAACAAAACCCCAAACCCAACAATGAAAACATGTGGGAACTCTAGTGAGGACTTGACCCACTGGAACTAAGACCAGACCTCTTCACTCTAAATGACATCCGAGAAGCCGAGAAGCCGAGAACGACTGACTGGGCTAGAGAGTCAAACAGTAGCAATGTGTCAGTGTTTTTGATGGTTGCTTATGTAGAAAAACATTGTGGTTCACAGAAAACTGATATGAATGTGTGTCTGAGGTGATGGGATGGAAGGTGATCAAGTCTCAAGGAAACAGTTTTTTGTAACTTTTGCGCATGATCGAGAGAGTTCAGATCATAATTTTATTAGAATAAGGCTTTATCAGGTTTTTTTTTCCTTTTTCGTAAAAAGGCGTTTCCCACAAGGCTGGTCAGAAGGGAAACACTGTTTTCTTCAATTGGGCTTCATTAATTTGAAAATAAAATGCTTACAATAAGATCATCTGTGTAAAGCTTAAAGTAGACCCTTCAGGGTGAGTGTGATCTGTGCTGAGTCCAAGGCACTAGACACGTCTATGCCAGGTACCGCAAACGTCACTGACCGAGGGACTTCTGCAGAGCTTCATACATCATTTGATCCTGTGAGGATAAAAAATACCACACTGTGCTAATCCATCAGTTATGGGATGGAAGGCGTAACCTGCAAATTCCTACACTGACGCCCCAACCTCTAGACCTCAGAGTGTGGTTGCCTTGGAGACAGGGCTTCTGCAGAGATGAGAGGTGAAGGTGGACCCCAGTCCCAGACGACTGGGGTTGCTGTACAAGAGGAAGCTTGGACTAGAAGGACATGTGGAGACGGGAGAGAGACCGCAGAACCTGACAAGACAAAATCTCAATCTTAGATGTCTGTCTCTTTTGTTTAAGGTCTGTCTATGGCCCTTTGCTACAGCAGCCCTAACTGCTGGACCCAGAGATTCTTGCTCCTGCATCTAGAGTCTGTACACGGTCCTTTCTAGGATATGCCATGGTTTCTATCACTGTCCAGGGGAGTTTGCACACAGGTCAAGAGGTATGTGCACTTGTGAGCTACCCCGAGTCCTGATGGAAACAGGAGACTAAGGGAAAGGCTTAGCACTCCAAGAAACTCCCAAGATGGCTCCCACATGACTGCCCCACCCTGTACAGCACAATGTGTGAGACTTCAAGCATCTCACATCCTAACCCCCCTTGCTGTGGGCCAAGTTCTGTCAATGTAGCAGGTATGCAGAGGAAGCTCACTGATACCATGTGATCCTCTTCAGTAACACTCTTACCTATTTATTCCCCAAGGAAATGTGTTCTGCTTCATTCCAGCTATTTAGGCTCTATCTTAGGGCCAGCAGTTCAATCCTTACCCTCTACATGAGAGAGAAGTCTCACAAGTTGTCCTCTGAATTATGCTTACATGCTGTGGTACAAGTATGCTCCCCATCACAAATAATAAATAAACGTGAAATTTATTTTTAAAAGCCAGTTGTGCTAGGCATGGTGGCTCATGCCTACAATCTAACACAATTCCTATGTTTTTTACTTAATAATATATTTGAGAGATGTTTTTGCCTCTTTTGAGTAGCTGTACCATTTCATTATACGAACATTGAATGTTTGGCCTACTATTACATAAGCCAGTGAGGAGGAGTGTTATAGCGTATAGCCGTAACCCTGAAACTTAGTGGGATGAGGCGATAGTCCTAGGTGTTTGAGGCTAACTTAGGCTAGAAACTGTCCTCTGATAAAAGAAAACAAAATGACAAAATTTCAGAGTTCCCATGAACATGTCATTTCCCACCTCTTTTCTAGACCCCGAGGAATGTTTCTCACCTTTACTGATATGGATGGTTTTACTTTCTTGAAAGCTTCTTCAAAGTGCTTATGACTGACCTTAAGCTCACCTGTGGAGGAAATGAAGTTACACATCTCAGTATAGTAACACAAGAAACCTGTGAGGGGTGATCACACGGAACCTATTCAAGCACATGTACACATGCCCCCCTCCAGTTCTGCCTCACTGAGGGCCTCTCCATTTCATTTGAGGAAACGGGACTGCTGGTGGTCAGTCTCTCAGGAATGTTGGCATGGAAGAAAACCAGTTAAAAGTCGAGCTATGCATGCTGCCCATACTGTCAGAAATGACCAATGTGGTCTCAGGTAGAAATAACTTAAGAGATTATAAAAAGAGATGGTCAACAGAACAGAAGTAACTGAGAACCAGTATTACCACCAAGGGTATGTTCCTGAATACAAGTTTACACTACTGAGGAACAAAGGCTAGAAGTCCTCAAAGACAAAAACATACGGTACATATGCATCTCACAAAACTGGATTAGATGGGGTGAGAATTTTATAAGACTAGTTGGTAAAATAGCTGAATGCTAAACTACAACTTGGTTTACAATGTGAACGTGATAACTTAAGTGATGACAATTTATACGCAAAATAGTAAACAGATATTAGGATAATATACTTACCTAAAATAATACATGTTGCTGAACATGTCACTGAGAAATCAGACAGCAGAGCTGCCTATGGTTTGGGTAAGGCATTAGTGCAAAGTCTCTAAAGGCCAGTGAGCTAAAA
>JADRCH010000805.1:50057-143969 GCA_019843965.1 Rhynchomys soricoides
CGACAAGGCCCAGAAAAGCCTCAGAATTTCAACACTGAACATAAGCACTACATACAGGAACCATGCTTACTAATATTCTAAGTAGATTACATGACAGAAGCAAACACTACACAGTTTTAAAAAAATATTTTTACAGAGGCTAGTGAGTGGTTAAGAGCCTGGATGCTTTTCTAAGAGAACCAGGGTCAGATTTCTCGTACCCACATGGTGGCTCTCAATCATCATAACTCTAATCCTCGGGGATCTGACGCTCTCTTCTGGCCTCCACAGGTGTAACATATGTAGTTAACTCATACACATGAATCTTTAAAATCCAAAAAATAAAATTTTACAGTTAAAAACTGTTTATGTGCATATATGGGTACACGTATGCCACAGCATGCAAGAGGAGGCTGGGGAAAATTTCCAGTTGATTCCTTCCTTCCATCATGCAGGTTTAGAGGCCTTTATCCTCTGAGCCTTCTTACCTGTCTCCACTACAGCTTTTACTGACGTATATGACAGTTGGGTGGTAGGTTCAAGACTATTACTGTCCTAATGCAGGACTTACATATACATTCTATCTTCTTTCTTTTGAGGTATATACTACATTATGAAATAACTATTTTAAGAAATGCACACAAGAATAAACATGCCAATCTTAGCTTCAAATAGCAACACTGCAGGGTTCTATCACTATGGCAGGATTCAGCAGACAGCCACCTCGTACAATTATCTATCATTCTACCCAGATCCACAAAGAAACTTTAAATGTGTCCCAGCAAGGCCTATTTAAAACATGCAGAAACTGTGGGCTCTAAGAGCCACCGTCACGATAAATATCAAACCCATCTAACACAGGGCCAAGGAATCAGTTCCTGCACCCAATTAACACACCTTTATCCAGTGACTAAGTTCTGCATATAGCAAAAACAATTGTGAATCCAGACTGCACGATCATTAAATACCTCTCAGAGCATCCTGGACAGTTATGAACCTGGGCAGGCAGTGTGACTGGAAGGGAGAAGAAAGGCAACTACTGCGGACATGCATGCATGTATGTATGTATGTATGTATGCATGTATGTATTCGTGCACAGGAGCCGCCAGGAGGGGCTTTCAACCTCAATGTCACATAGCACACAGAACCTCCCATATATAGTCTATATGCCATTAGACTTTTACCTTAAACCTTCTATAGTTTCTAAACCAGAAGTTCAATCATAAGGAACAAACTCACCAGGTATTACCTGATGACTCCTGTATAGTTTTCAATACCTAAATTCTATTCTTGCCAAGCTGGTACCCACAAGCCCAGGATCTGCCCAGAACGCACTTCTCTGACCTTTCCTCCCAGAATGCACTTCTCTGACCTATCCTAACACTGGACTTAAGGAACTGAGCTTGAGTTCTGCCCCGCAGCTGACACGAGACAATCTGACTTGCTCTGGCTCATCATTTTCACTGTGATGTTAGTAGGATATTGGGTAAGAAATCATTCAACACATCCTTTGTGTGCGGCAGCTATCAACTTTCTATACCTATCATATCTATAATCTAAGAACTTGTGGGGATGGAGGCAGGAGGATCAGGATTCATAGACACTGCACTACATAGAAATTGTCAAAAAACAAAACAACAAATCACACTGCAATTTCTACTAAGATCAGTGGAGAGACTGCACAACCTAGGAAAAATTAGTCCCAGCTAAACCTATCACTGAAGTATAAAGACAATGAGCAAGAATTCTTAAATTGAAAATAACTCAGGAATAGAGTTGAATAAACTACCAAGGAATAGAATAAACCCAATAATGACATAGTTATAGATCAACTAAAATAAAGAAACTAGAAAATGTAGTTGGAGAAAAAAGCCAACCCTGGCAAAGGCGCTACTTTGAGTACTGTATCTACCGAAACACACTCTGAATACCGGCTACCGAACAGAATGCCAATGTGATAAAATGACACAGATATACAAGGAACAAACACTGGGCAGTGGAAGGAGAGACGTACAAAAGCACCAATTATTTCACTAATTAAATGTGAGTGTCCAAAATGAAGTACGGCTGGTGTGCCGGCTCACAGGTGTAATCCCTGCACTCAGAAAGCAGAAGCAAGGGCAGGCATGACAACTTCGAAGAGAGTCGGGTTACACGGTGACACCTTTTCAGGGTGGCTCTAAAAAGTCATGACTTCCAGCAGCAAGTTCCAGGCCATTCCAGGCTATTGTGAGACTTTATCTCAATAATAGTAACAATAAGAATAACAAATAACAACAACAAAATGAACTGTGCTAACTCAGAAAGCAGAATTTATTTTGAAGACATCAAATCTCAATGTGTTTCTGAACGTTCCAGAAGGACCTATATTTACTTTCTTAACATTCTATCTGATGATCAAATATTTAAAGACACAGGGAACATGATGACAAGGACATCTGATAACACTTGTTGAACACTAAGTCCAATCCTTCATTTAGTTTACCTTCATTGTGAGTAAGAAAAAAAGGAGACTGGACCATGTGTTTATTAGGGAGACGGAGGCCTGGTAAGCATTTAGGCT
This sequence comes from Rhynchomys soricoides, assembly GCA_019843965.1. NCBI lineage: Eukaryota > Metazoa > Chordata > Mammalia > Rodentia > Muridae > Rhynchomys > Rhynchomys soricoides. The sequence continues at coordinate 52,600 of JADRCH010000805.1, forward strand.
CTAGAAAAAGAATAATCAGCTAACCTAAGTTACTTAAAAGTAGTATGAGTGGGCTGGAGAGATGGCTCGGTTAAGTGCATGTTCTGCTCTTGCAGAAGACCTGGGTTAGGTTCCGAGCTCCCACACAAGGAGGCTCACATCTTTGAGTCACTACAGTCTAGAGGATCTGATTCCTTCTCACCTTATTGGGCAGCTACATACATGTAGTGCACATAATTCATACAGGCACACATACACTCATACTTAAAACAAAATAAAAACATTTAAACAATATAAACATACACAAAAAAGTCATTTATTTTACTCACTTTTGTAATTGTCTTTAATATGGCAACACGGTCTGCTGGGGGTGGCAAACCCACGAAGAGTGTTTTGTCTAGCCGGCCTGGGCGCAGAATGGCAGGGTCAATGATATCTAGAGAAGAGAGAAAAACAGATATAAATTAAATAGAATTTTTTTTTTAAAAAAAAAAAATGTAATTAGTAAAAGACAGGAAAAATTCTTTTTGAAAATAAAAAACAACAAAAACCGAACTAAAAATCGTGGTCAACTGGGCATTACTGAAGTAAAATGCTCTGACGCTGGGAAAGTGGTTTAGTTGGTAAAGTGTTTACAATGCACGTTAGGACAAAGTTCAAATTCCCAGAAGTCACATAGAGCCAAGTACGGCAGTAAGTGCCTACAAGATTAGCACTGGGAAGGCAGAAATAAGATCCCTAGGGCTTGCTGGTCAGCCAGTCTAGCCACAGGGAGTTCCTGGTTCAGTGAGGAATCCTGTGTTAAAAACCAAGGTGAAGATTGAGAAAGATGCCTGCTGACTGCCACACACACACACACACACACACACACACACACACCACACACATGCGCATATAGATTTCATGCACACACCCCTCTTACACAAGTCAAAAGCTACTGCTTATCAAAATACATGCATGTGACAATGGAACTCTAAGCTACCTGAACTCCACAGCTGCTCTCCTTCCAGGACTCTCAATCTGAGGTAGTATGTCCTGCCCCAACTACGTTTTTCTCAGTGGTACCTTTCCTGTCCTTTATCCATGCATTTGTTGGAATTTCCCAAGAGCACCTAAACTTCTCATGAATCTTCTCAAAGAAACTGTCTTATGGTCCTGGCTCTTAGTAGCTAGGGCCCAGTGCTGGGCTTCATACTGCCATAGAATCGAGGCTCACTGTAAGATTTTCTGACTTCTCCACTAAGAACCTGTTGGTAAGCCACATCTTTTTCAACAGTCTTTATATCAAGACAACAAATGTGAGAAGTACCAATGGCTAAAACTGGCATTTACACAGGCAAACCGAGAAACACACACATGCACCCATGCACACACAAACACACAAGGAAACGTTACTGCATCCATTTACATTTAACTCTGTCTACTTCTCTGTGACAGGGTCCTCATGCATGTGCTCTACTACTAAGTAAATCTCCCTAGCCTTCTTTTAGCTATTCCGAGCTTGGCACATGACAGATTCTTAGTCTTCCACCTGAGAATATTCTGAAATTCAAGTCTGATGGACACAGTTCTGAGCCGACAGCCTTTTCAGCTTTTGAGAAGCCTCACACCATCTTTATCTAGCCTTTGTTGTCTTCTAACATAAATCTGCTATTATTTCATTTTCACGGTGCAGATACATACATACAGGCAAAAACTTACACAATAAAACCATATAAATGTGTGTGTTGGGGGTTGTTGCTCAGTTATTGATAGAATACTTATTTAGTATGTTTGAGACCCTGGGTTCAACTCCCAGCACTGCAAAAAAATTTTTTTAGTTAAAAAAAATAAACTAGGCAGAAAATTATTATAGACATCAAAACCAGTCACATGATATAATGAAACAGAACTGCCAAATAGTCATGAATACAACTAGAAAAGATCCAGACAACCTGTCTATAAATACATGCAGTAAACATACAGCAGTCTAAATTATAAGAGAAAAAGGAACGGGTGGGATTCAACAGAGCAGATGATAAAACACAAATGCACGAGAGGGCAAACACAGGTAAACCAAGGTTCATTGTCACTCAACATAGGCCAAACTCAGCGCAGAACGTTAAACAGAATCCTATGTTTTACAACTAAGAACAAAAAACTGGAGAACGAAAAACTTTAAGATGACTGACACACAAGGGTAAGAAACCTCTCAGGAAGGGTAAACGGGTATAAATGAAATGGTGGGTATCATCATGAGTGGGAAGATTCTTTAGTAACTTCCTCCAAATGAAAACGTATACCAGCTAGACAACTGAGAAATCCATTCAAGGAGCCAAGTGAGGAATCCATCTCCGTAATCACAGTACTTCAAGAGGCTGAGGCAGAAATATGTACATACCAGGCCTTCCAGGGCTATTGTGTGAGATCCTATCCCCCAAAAGAAAACAAACCAATCCTAAAACATGCTAACATACCACCCTGAAGGGCTGGGGAGATGACTCAATGGTTAAAAGCACCTGGTGCTTTTCCAAAGTACTTGAGTTTGAATCCAATATCCATGTTAGGTGACTCACAAGTGCTTATTCTGGCTCCTGAGAAAGGGCAAAGGATTAAAAATAAGGAAAAACTAGAGTAAAATAGAAAAGCTAACTTGAGCACCTTTGAAGTCTGTAGCCTTTTATCCAAATCCATCACAGAATGCTTAAGCTTGAAAACAATTTTTAAATCATAGTTATAGGTGGGTGGGTAGGGGAATACCCCTAGTCACAGGGAGAGGGGGGAGGGAATGGGGAGGTTCCAAAGGGGAGATGTGGAAAGGGGGAAACATTTGCCCAATAATGGGCACGGCGTCAGCATAAATCTTTTAAAATATTATCTTAAAAGTTCAGTAAAAATGAAGAGCATTTCTTGTTTCCTATGAACTTTAAAGAAACCATACTGCATAATTTCTGAGACTACTCTTAGGGTCAAAAGTACGCAGTAAACCAGGCATGGCGGTCCATGGCTATAATACCAGCACTCAGGAAGCTGAGTAGAAAAACAGATACATAGCAATCATTATCTTGTCTCTACAAACAGACAAATCAGAAACAAAAATGAGTGCAGTATAAGTACTCTCTGACAAGAAGACAATCTTATTAGCATTGTTCTAGTTTGCTCTCTGTTGTTGTGATAAACTTCAAGACTAAAAAAATAACCAAATGCAACATAGGGGAGAAAAGTATTTTATTTGGCTTACATTTAATACTGCTAATGGCTTGCTCACTGGCTCATATTCAACTAGCTTTCTCTTCTTTTAAAGATTTATTTATATCTTATGTGATTTATAAGAATTTTGCCAGCAAGTACAGATGTCCACTGTGTGTCTATGGTGCCTAAAGACCAAAAGAGGGCACTGGATCCCCTGGAACTGGAGTTACAGATGGTTCTGAGTAGACGTGGGTGATGGGAACTGAACTTGAGTCTTCTGCAAGAGCATCAAATGCCTTTAACCTCTGAATCATCATCTCTCCAGCCCTCAGCTTTCTTATGCAGCCTTTAGTAGGTTGGGCCCTCTTATGACTATTAACACTCAAGATAATCTCTTAGAGACACAGCCAAAGGCTAGTCTTATCTGAGCAATTAATTATTCAAATGAAGTTCCATCTTTCTAGGTGACTACAGGTTGTGTCAAATTGACAACAAAAACAACCAGTAGAAAAGTCAACAGAGATAAACAATTTCATAAGAAAAAAAAGAACAGCTCTAAAAAATTTTTTAAAAAAGATTTATTATTTTATGTGTACAGTGTTTTGCCTACCAGTAGGTTTGTGCATCACACGCTTGCAGTGGATTCCCTGGAACAAACAGTTGTGTGTTGCCTAGTGGATACTGTGAACTGAACAGAGGCCCTATTGGAGAACAGCAAGTGTTCTTAACTGCTGATCCATCTCTCGAACCCCAGTGTTTCTAATGCAGCATAAACAAGGCCTGTCTAAGGTTTTACTTCACTTTATAAATGCATTTGTGTAATGTTCTTCTTTCTTACCTGGTCTATTAGTGGCAGCCAAAATAAAAACTTGCTGGCGTGTTTCTAAACCATCCATCTCTGTAAGCAGCTGATTCACCACACGAACACTAGCACCTGTCTTTAAAAAAAAAAAAAAATCAAAAACAAAAACCTAGTTCCTTCACCTTCAACACAAGGAAAGCAGTCCATTTTTCCTCTACACAACTGCACACATTTAACATTTCCTCTCTTGAACGAGAGCTTCTGTTGAAGAAAGATTACAGTGACTGAGCAATAGCATGAATTCAGCAGTCCCAGGTATCCAGAGGCTGATGTAAGAATTAAGAACATACACTCCTTATTCTAGGAGTATAGGGTGAATTTGAGCAACAGAAGAGAGAGAGAGAGAGAGCGCGCGCTAAAGAGGAACAAAGTACAGAAGGAAGGGGGGAAAGGCAGGCAGGCAGGCGGGCACCAATGACTGCTTCTTAAAAGAGTCACTGTCACGATAGCTACTGTGCAAAATGAAGTCGTCAGTGCATTTCCCCAGCCAAGCTGTTACTATTCCCCGAAGAATAAGAAAAACAGGCTTAGAAGAGGGTATCTGTCTAAATCGCGTGCTTCTGGACTACTTAACAACTACCATGAACCACCATTTGGGCAACTCCATCCTCAGCTTCAAAGCTGTCTGCCTATGTCGAGCATCCCACATCTTTCAATGCAGTACATAAAGTGACACTGAGTATGTAGATTTTTATCTTTTTCTTGAAGTAAATGGTCCAAGTATGGTTATTCAGGACTATACTCAAGTGAATGATTTAGGAAGTACAGGGACACAGAGATATAGAAACATGGAAATAAAATATACAGGCGATGAAGGAAATGAGAAAGTGCTGCTATGGGTTTTTTTTTTTTTTTAAAGTATTAATTGACTTTCTTCATTCACTGTAAACTTATGTATAGAGGAAGCAATGCGCTTAAACCCACTGACTCCTTTAAACAGATGCATTTACAGAGCCTTATTATCACTCTCTCGTGACATAGCTCTAATAATTAAGACATTAACAAACTCATAATCCAAACTCAGTAACATTAAGAATTATTGGGCTTAGCCAGGCAGTGATTGGGCACACCTTTACTCCCAGCACTTGGGAGGCAGAGGCAGGTGGATCTCTGTGAGTTCAAGACCAGCCTGGTCTACAAAGCCAGTTCCAGGACAGGCAGGGCTACACAAAGAAACCCTGTCTTGAAAAGAAAAAGAAAAGGATTACTAGTTTCAAAGAGAAACTGTGAGGCTAGAGAGATGCCTCACTTGCTGCACAAAATATATTTTGTTAATAAAATTGACAAAAAAAAAAAAAAAAAAAAAAAAGTGGGCATTATCCTTATTTGCAAAGGTGTAAAGGTGTGGGAAATGGTTAATTTAACACATTGTTCTTGGGTATTAAGTAACCAACATGTTAGTTGAATATGACATAGTATCAACTGCATTTCAATATCTAAGTCTCATGTATGTATATCTTTAGACATGATGCATACTTCCCAAATTCTATTCCATATTATTTGTTTATGTGCACAAACATCAGATACAAATGTCTGAGAAAGTTGTTTGTAAAAAAAACACCTAGAAGAAATATGAATGTCTAATTCTGCTTTTGCTAGGCTTGTATACAAGGTATAAATAAAATCATCAAGATAACATATCCACCCTTATACATACAGAAGTCTAAGCTACCCAAGTACTTATGAGAGAACTCTAGAATGACTAAGCGATAACATGACAGAGCATGCAGTGGTGTTAGTGTCAGCAACTTGCAAGCAGTGTAATCAGGAGAAAGGGATGTTAACTTTTTCCATAAATGTGACTTATATGAACTTTTATGAGCATGCATTCACATGTAACTAGAAAAAGCTTCGATACTTACTTCTCGGTCTGATCTTCGAGGACATAAAGCATCTACTTCATCAAAAAATATCACGCAGGGTGCCGAGTTCTTGGCTCGCTGAAAGACCTGCCTCACAGCACGTTCACTCTCACCGACATACTAAACATACAGAGAAAGCAGATAAAACGGAGAGAAGGTCAATCCTGGGGCTGAGCACCAAATGACAGGAAAGTAGTTTACATCATATAGATCCTATGTAGTTATATTCAGGAATGTTAATAATTTTTAGAGGCCATGAGTTTGAGAGAGTGTAAGCAGGGGATGGTTGCATAGAGAAAGGGGAAGGGAGCAAATGTTGTAATTATATTTTAATTTAAAAAGTAATTTAAAAACTGAAGTCATATAGATGTCAAGATTCTGAAAATGTTAAGCCATATGCAATTGCTCATAGTAAATCAGTTTGACCTATAAAACTAGCCAGTTGTACTGGACATGGTGGTATACTCCTGTATCTCAGTATTCGGGAGGCTGAGAAAGGATAATCCCCAGTTTCAAACCAGCCTTGAGTACACAGCAAAGCACTTGCTTAAAAAAACACAGACAGCCAATTACATATTTTATCAAATCAGCTGTTTTTGACAAAATGAAGACTAAGTAGAATATAAAATTTCTAGTTAAAAAAAAAAAAATCCTATAATTCTCTTATAGTCTAAAACCAATTTCCTATTTCTTACGTAATAACCAGGAGTAATTGTTACACATCCGACAATATTATTTAAACACAGAAATCGAATTAATATCTATTCCTATATATAAACAAACAAATATTCTTGCCAAAATAGGAAAAAACTCTTTTACACAGCAACAGTGGAATCCAGGTGAATGTGCAAGGCATCTCAGATTCAAAATGGCTTACTCAATGTTAAAATCTAAATTTAAATATAAAAATTAAGTTCAGCCAAGGAAACATGGCTATCCATGAGTAGCAATATATCAGGACTGAGTAATTAGACAATTTATATGTAAGAACAAGGCTTTCCTCTATAGCTACACATTAAAGAACTTCCTGTTAGGACTGAGAGTATAGCTCAAAGTAGCACAGCAATGTCCAGCATATGCAAGGATCATTATAAAAAAAGAAAAAGTTTCTAACACTAAGTAAGAGCAAGGTTTGGGATGGGGACATAAATGGCTTGCTGTGTAAGCATGAGGATCTGAGTTCAATTCCCAGAACCCACGTGAAAAAAACAAAACACAAAAGCCAATGTGGTGGCTAGGATTTATAATCCCAACCCCGAGAGGTAGACACAGGAAGATCCTTGGGGCTTGCTGATCAGCCAATCTGGACCAATCAGCGTGTCTAGTCTGCTTACTCAGAGACCCTGTTTCAATAAAACAAGGCAGACAGAACCTGAGGAACATCACCCCAGGTACACCTCTGGTCTCCCCACATACCTGTGCACCCTCCAATACATACTGAACAAGCATACTCTACTACTTTGTAGATATTTAATTTTCCCATTTATTTATTCTGTGTATGGCAAGAGAGGAGGCATGCCAGAGCTGAGAAAGCTCAGCTGATAAGTGCTTACATGCATGCATGAGAACTCAAGTTCAATTCCTGGAACCTACTGACAAAGCTGGGCACTAGGGAGGCAGAGAGGGCAGATTCGTGGGGTCCACCGTCCACCAGTATAGTGTCACAAGACTCAGGTCCCAATAAATGACCCTGTCTCAAAACACAAGGTGGACAGGTTCTGAAGACCACCACCCAAGACAGAACCGAACTTCCATACACATGTTCATCTGTACACATGCATTAGTGCGCGCGAACACACACACACACACACACACACACACACACATAGATCTTATTTCACAGGCTGTTCAAGAATAAATACATTTGAAGTGTCTGACAAATAGCAAAGAACAAATTTCAATGCTAATAACTTTAATAAATCATTTCTATTTTAAAGCAGAAACTCGTCATAGTTTAATAGATTTACTCAAGAAAGCGTTTGCAAACCCTGTATGTTATAGCAAGCTCAATCTTCCAACTCTGTAACAGAGATTTTGTCAAAATATCACAACTGTCCAAAGATCAGAGAGCACAGAGTCCTATAATGAGAATCGACACATTTGATCTTAATTAAAATAATGGCTGATGCAACATAACTTACCATATTCAATAATTCAGGGCCTTTGACAGATATAAAATTTAGTCCAGCCTCATTTGCCACAGCCTAGCCAGAAGAAGTAAAAAGATATAAAACAAATAGGAAAAAAACCCTTCTGTACTACACATATACATATGTATATATATTGGGTGGTCAAATATTAAAAGAGATTTTAAGACAAATGTTGTGGCATGTACATATCTTTAATCATAGCAATCAGGAGGCAGAAGCAGGCACACCTCTGAGAGTTCAAGGCTATTCTGGTCTAACAATGAGATCTAGTCAACTGAAGTGAGGCCCCATTTTAAAAAAGAAAAGCAATTTTAAATGGTAATTACAAATTTAAGTTGTGAGATGAATACTCACACTCTACTAGTGGCACAAACCTTTAGAAAGCCACATGCATTCTACTCACGGAAAAATGATTTAGGACTATCCTAATAAAATTACCAGTGAATGTAAGAGTATATAATGTAATAAGATTGTTTGTTTCCTTAAGTTGTTGGGTTTTTTGTTTTTGAGACAAAGGTTTCATGTGGCCTAGGCTAGCCTCAAACTTACTGTGTAGCAGAGGATAACCTTAAAACTCTTGATCCTTCTGCCTCTAGCTCCCAAAGTACTGGGATTACAGGCATGTACAGCTGTATCTGTATTACCACAGACTAGAAAACATCTCTATGGCAAACTATAATACAGGCATTAAAAATCTTAAAACATTTTTATTACATTTACTTATGTGTATAGTATGTATATGTGTAGGTATGCAGTGCTTTACAGCACTCTTCTGGAGGAGTCAGTTCTTTCCTTCCACAATGTGGGACCTGGGATTGAACTCAGGCCATCAGGTTTGGTTGTAAATGCCTTAACCCGCTCGCTGGCCATCTCTTCAGCCCAAGGCATTAAAAATACTGTATTCAGGGCTGGAGAGATGGCTCAGTGGTAAGAGCACTGGCTGCTTTTCCAGAAGACCTGGGTTTGATTCCCAGCACCCACATGGCAGTTGGTATAACCCTCTGTAAAACTCTAGCTCCAGGGTTTCTGTTGCTGTCTTTTGATCTCTCTGGGACCCAGGCACACATATGGCATAAATGATATTGAAAATAAAAATACTACATTCTATATATTCAGGAAATAATGCTAAGCAGGAAAAGTGTGCTTAAAGACCTTTTATTTGAAGCCAGGTATAATAATACACATTTATAATCCCAGCACTTAGGAGGCTAAAATAGAGGAATGATCTGTAAGAGTCTGAGGTCAGCCCGTACTACATGAGTTCCAGACCAATTTAGGGTACAGAGGAAGACACTACTCCCTGTAATTAAAATAAAATTTTACATTTTTGGAATATATACATATATTATGGTTTAGATTATGAAACATCTCCCAAAGGTTTGTACGGTTAAAGGCTTGAGTTTCTGCTGACAGAGTTTTGAGAAGTAATTGGATTCTAAGGGATTTGACCTAAATGACAGATTAATTGATACATTAACAATTCGATCTCCTAAGATGTTCCTAGTCCTCTTAGAACTTGATACGCCAAGGAGGGGTGATATCCATGGGAGGCCTCCTCTTTTCTCAGGAGACAGGGAGGACAGGAGGGCATGGGGGAAGGGAAGGAAGAGGGAAAGACTGTGGAAGGGAGGGGAAGCTAGGACTGGGATATAAAGTAAATTAATTAATTGATAGAAACAATAATTCAATCTCCTGGAGCGGTGGTAGTGCACATCTTTAACCTGGGAGGCAGAGGCAGGCAGACCTCTGTAAGAGAACAGCTCGTTTCCAGGAGAGAGTTACAGGACAGCCAAAGCTACACAGAAAAACCTTGCCTGGGGGTAGGCGATGGGGGTGGGATTTGATCTCATTACTGAGAGGTAGTGGAGAATGAAAGTCATCAGGGGCACATTCTAGAAAGATTTATCTTGTCCCCACTCTCTTCCAGGCTTTTCCTCTCTCTGCTTCCTAGCTGCCATGAGGTGAGCTACTTTTCTTTGTTACCTTTCTGACATGATGTTCTCCCTCCCCACAGACACAGAGACATGGAGCTACCAGTTACTGGACTGAAGTCTTAGAAATCATGAGCCAAAATATGTCTGTATTTAATCACACCAATCAAAGCTCATTAACAGATAGATTTCCTATTGCAGAAAGGTTTTTAAAAATATCACAAAGAAGCCTGGCAGTGGTGGCACATGCCTTTAATCCCAGCACTTCGGAAGCAGAGGCAGGCAGATTTCTGAGTTTGAGGCCAGCCTGGTCTACAGAGTGAGTTCCAGGACAGGGGACAAGACCTTTTCTTGTTTCTTTCCCAGGAATGAGGGTGACATAACTAACTAAAACCATTTTGTTCTAAAGGACAATGTAGAAAATTTTATTAAAAAAAAAAAAGAAGTCAGTTTGCTAAAATGGATTCCTAACAGAGTGTGTACAAAAGATCTATTTCATGATGTTACTGAAACCTTCATTATCCCACTGAAGGCAACACACAGGAGAGCTTGTGCCATACCTTTGCTAGCAGAGTTTTGCCACACCCAGGAGGACCAGCTAGGAGGATGCCAGCTGGAGTTCCCAAACCAAGAGCTCTGAACTGGTCTGGGTTGCGAACAGGTGCCTAGAAGAAACAATGTCAACTGTGATCCATTATAGGCGCTCACTTTCCACTGAATGTTCAAATGTACTTCATCTCTTATATTCAACTCTGACCACAAAGCCTAAAAATGATGGTGGCTGGTCAATTTTTGTTTTAGACATCACATACATGTACATGGTGATAAACAGAAAAGGCTCTCTGTTCTTTCTTGTTTTTGGAGACAAGGTAGCACTATATATTCTAGTTAGCCTCCATCTCGATATGTAGACCACACTGGCCTCAAGTTCAAAGATCTGTCTCTGTCTCCTAAGAACAAAGATCAAAGGCATGTGCAACCACATCAAGCCAGACACTATTCTGAAGGAATTTATACATACACGTAAACTTTAGACAAAAAATTACAGTATTTCATTATAAAATGTGCCCGTGTATGCACAGATCGAGGACAAGCTCTGGCCCTTGCCTTCCACCTTCTTTGAGGCAGGGTCTCGTTTTTTCTGTTGCATATACGGAACAGGCTGGCCCACAGGCTACCAGGGAGCCTTGCTGTCTCTGCCTCCAGTCTCCCTCCTGGGAGTGTTGTAGTTACAGACATTAGCTACGGCATCTGATTTACCACGGTTCTGGGGACACAAACTCAGATCCTTACCCTTGCATGGCAAATGGTTTACCCACTGAACTATCCCTCCAGGCCAAGATAAACTATTTCAATATAACAAAATTAAATTTTATAAAATCAACCAAATTTCTAAGTTATGAAAGTCCAGGTGACAGCTTTCTCAGAGAGTTCAGAGGCAGCAGGCCCCACACACGGTTACATACCACACATGCTTGCTCTCTGCAGTCCTAGTGTGCTTTCACAGTTGGTAGTACATACTTCCTAAATGGGTCACAACTCAAAGTGGTCAGTAAGCAGAAAAATAAAAGTAAACTAAAATCAACCCACAGTTTCATGGGCATCAAAGGTGCCTTGACCCTCTTGACTATGACCAAGATAAGAAGGTGGTTTTCACACACACTGGTCTTGAGTGAAACCTGAATTCATTTTTCTTGAACTCACTATGTAGTAATCAAACACAACCAAAATAATGAGTATGAAACATCTCAAGAGAATGACACCTCAGTGTTGGAACAGGTAAGACTTGAAAAAGATGACAAAGTGAAGCTGAATTTCCTATTATAATAGTTGAACTGTATCTCAGTAAAGCTGTATTTTTAAACATGCATTTGGGGGCTATAGAGAGGGCTCAACAGTTGAGTACTGACTGCTCTTGCAGAGAACCTAGGTTCATTTTCCAGCACCCACAAAAAGTGGTTCTCAATAATTTATAACGCCAATTCCAGAGGAGTGATGCCTTCAGACTTCAGTACAAGACATGTACACACTACACATATATACATGCAGGCAAAACACACACATAAAATAAAAAAGTCTAAATTCTTTATGATATAATCTGGTAGACATGCTTACGGTTTTCTTTTAGATATTAAAACTCATGATCAATGCCAATGGCACTGACAGCTAGTATACCTACCAATATTGCCATTATAAGCTCGTCTCTAATATCTTCCAGGGCACCAATATCAGCCCATGTCACGTTAGGGACAGTTACAAAGCCTTCCCTTTTGGCAGAAGGCTGGACTTCTGCTAGAGCAAGAATGAAATCGTTTAATTCAATGCATAGTCCTTGCATCTGTTCCTCTGAGAGGGGATCTTGGTCTCTTAGCAACCCCAACAGCCTTTGTAATTCATCCTTTAAAGATAACAGTTAAAGGAAAACAATGTGAACCACAAAGTTACACATAATTTAATAAGTATTCCAAGATTCTCTAAGTTATAGTGAATTTAATAAACTATGCATCGTAACATTGTCTCTATACAAGATATATTTCTAAGTAGATCATATATTTGGTGAAATAAATAAAAATCAATTATAATCAAGAAACATAAAAGTAATTTCTAGGTCAGTATTAGTGGCCGATGCCACTCAGTCACCCACAGCTAATATGTAAGTTTGAGGCCAACATGGTCAGAGAGAGAGAGAGAGAGAGAGAGAGAGAGAGAGAGAGAGATTTGATATTAAATATAATTCTAAATTTTAAGCTAGGGTTAGATAATGCAAACATAGGCAGTTGGCCAAAAATATCCATTTCATCAATTCCATTTCATTTCAAATTATTCATAAAGCAGCTGACTTAAGACAAAATTACTCTGGCAATAATGTAAATTCATTTTAAGTTTCTCTAATAACTTATCAACAAAATCAATAGTGAGGGCCCTTCCTGGTTCAACGAATCTTGAATTCCAAAGGCAGATTTTTGTTTTGTGAAGAACATTAAAGTACAGAAACACACACGTGCGCACGCACACACACACCCCCTCTCTTCAAGACAGAGTTTCTCTATGTAGCCCTGGCTGTTCTGGAACTCAATCTGTAGACCAAGCTGGCTTTGAACTTACAGAGATCCACCTGCCTCTGCTTCATGAAGATTAGAGGCATGCGCTACCACCACCTGGCAAAATTTCTTTAATTAATTCATATGGATAGGTGTTCTGCCTACATGTATGTGTGTGTTCCATATGTGTGTCTGATGCCTGCAGAGGCTAGAACAGGGTGCTGGATCTTCAAGGACTGAAGTCATACAGTTGAGAGTTGCCGTGTGGGTGCTGGAATTTGTACCCAGATCCTCTGGAAGTACTAGGAGCCAGAGCTCTTACCAGTGAGTCATCTCTCCAGCTCCTGTTTTATATATTTAATCATTCTGAAACCAACATCTATACGTATAGATGTTGATGTATTTACTGTGTGCCTTCTGCTAGGAAAGTTAATACTAGTAACAAAGAATAAAATAAAAGAACCTGTATTGGACTCGAGCAAATTATCAAGATAGGTAAGATTATGTAGCAGGGGGCTGGAGAGATGGCTCAGAGGTTAAGAGCACTGACTGCTCTTCTAGAGGTCCTGAGTTCAATTCCCAGCGACCACATGGTGGCTCACAGCCATCTGTCATGGGATCTGATGCCCTCTTCTGGTGTGTCTGAAGACGGTGACAGTGTGTGTGTGTGTGTGTGTGTGTGTGTGTGTGTGTGTGTGTATATATATATATCTTAAAAAAAAAAAAAAAAAAAGATTATGTAGCAAACTGCTGCCATTAAAACCACCATAACATTACTAAAGAGATGGTAAGCACTGCCTGTGATTCCAGAGGACCCAAGTTCAACTCCCAGCATCCACATGGCAACTCTCAACTGTGTGCAATTCCAATTCCAACAAATCTAATTCTGGCCTCCTCAGATAGCAGGCATGCATGTAGTACACAGACACACACTCAAGCAAACACTAGTACATGTAAAATTAATTAAAAAATCAAAACAATACCATACCTTGTGAAAATACTATTATTTGAGAAATTCTGATATTTATAGAGCTCTCTTTTATTTCTCCTTATAGTCTCTCTCTAAGACATTTAAATGCAGAGCCTGGTTTCTCATTGCTGTATCTAACACTGAGAAGAATTCTTAATAGGAATTTATTAATAAAAAACAAGCCAAACCTGGATTAATGCAAGCCTCATGTTTAAGCTCAGTTCAGAGGAAAATTAAATTCAGTAAAAATTTTAAGACACAGCTCTAGGGCTAGAGAATTGGTTCAGTGTCTGAGAGTTCTTACTGCTCTCACGGAGGACCTGGGATGGATTCCCAGCACCCACAAGTAAGTCACAACCACCTGTAACTCCAGTCCCAGGAGATCAGAAGCTCCCTTCTGACTTCATGGGCAACAGGAACACATACATGCCTGCATGTATACACATAAAGGTAAAATACTCGTACATATAAAACAGTAAGATCTAAAAGAAAAATGAAATACAGCTCTACTTAGTAGAATCATGTGGTAAATCCCATAATGCATCTCGCACTGATAAAGTTTATACCATTTGCCAGTCTGTGTATGAAAATATAGTTATCTAACTAAACATTGAGAAATTTAAGTATTTCTAGCAATTCTATGAGACTATATCTTTACAGATTAGAAAACTTGGCTTACTAAAGTGAATTTTTGAATCAACCAATCATCAAGTCAGGCCAAAATCCTGTATTGCTGCATGATGGCTCATGCCTATAATCCATATGTTAGAAGTTGAAGCTTAAAGTTAGTCAAAAAAAAAAAAACAAAACAAAAAACCACAAACCTCTACCTCAAAATAAACAACAAAAAAAGAAAAAGAAAAGTAAATCCTAAATTGTATGTAATATTATAAAAAGAATGAGTTTATCATGGCTGACAGGAATAATGATGGTTACAAACAAGGAAAAAGAACAACTGATCTAAACAGACCTGATTTAGTACCTGCTTTGCAAAGCAGAGACCAGGAAAGTCCAACTTCTCAAAGTAAGTGCCTTTTAAGACAAAGTAAGGAAACCTGCCACCCAAGTTACATAGTGCTGTATGTTACAATGAGCTTTTATGATGTGCCAAATTATAAAACCAGAAGTGTCACATAAATGCCAATGCCTTGTCAGGAACTGCAAACTTCTACATAAAGGGCTAAATCTCAGTCACGCCCTGGCTTGAACACAAGGTAAGAGAAAGAACACTGAAAAGCACCTGTGTTTCAGAAGTGGGCTCAGCTTCCAGCCTTTCCTTCTGGTCTCCTTCAGAGGGCAAACCTTCAGTTTCAGGCTTTTTCTTCTGCTGTTCCTGTTGTTTCATCAGGACCCTATTGACCGCACACATGGCCGCCTCTCGGCAGAGAGCCATCAGATCAGCACCAACAAAGCCTGGCGTGAGGTGTGCTAAGTGACAAAAATTAAAAGTTTCTGGAAGTCTCAGTTTTCGGCACAACGTTTGGAGAATTCTGCAGAAAAGATAGTTTAAAAAAAATTCAGACTCCATGACTATTAGTAAAAGTAAATTCCAACCTATATTTACTTGGAAGATCACACTTTAATCTGTACTGACGGTATAGTAATGAATGCTATGTAAGATGAACAAATCACTCAAATGCTTAGTACTACAACTGCATGTCCAACTTTATTCAGAAAAGTGTATGCTAAGTATCTGTTTATCGAGAACTATGCTATGACTAGAAAGACTGTAAGCGCAGGTCGGCCTGTTTACCCACTTTAAGCGTTTTGCAATAGTGGAGAGGAAACAGCTTATGGGGGTAATACTTGCAGAGCAAATCAAATATGTACTTACCAGAAAGAGAAACGCACTCAAACTATACTTCATCTATTCAAAAAAAAGTTTGTCCCCACCTCCACCCTTGAAATGGGTCTTAGTATGTTTGCAGCCTTTGCTGGCCTGCAACTTGATATGTAGAGCAGGCTGACCTTGAACTCTGACTACCTCTGTCAATCCAAAACCTGGAATCAATGTCATGTTTTATCATGCCCTGCTCTACGAGTTATTGTTTATAAGCATATATTCATTATATAAAGTGAAAGTTCCAAAGTGATATTTATTTTGGTACTTCCAACATCCAACACTGGATTTTCAGGCAGGGTCTCGTGCAACTCAAGGTGGTTTCAAACTCTACACGTAGTAGAGGCTGGCCTTGAACTCTAGGTCCTCCTGCCTCTACCTACCAAGTACTAGGATTACAGTTCTGTGTCATCATCAGCTAACTGCATCTCACATTAGGATAGCTACTGTCCCAATTTCCGTCATTCCCTGTTGTTCAGACCCTGTACCACACATGTAAAACATCTCATTAAGCCCAACTGACAATATGGCATGTGCCAACGCCATTTATTTTAAGAGATGCAGGTCTTCTTATGCTGCCCTAACTAATTCTAAGTCCTCTGCTCAATTAATCTCTCTGACTCAGTTTCCTAAGTATAATGCTGTTTCATGCTGTTGAGAACAGTTGTTAGGTCTGGTCCAGTTTTTTACAAGATGCTCCCAATTGGGGTTTGTCTGGGATTTTTTTTCTCTCACGCCCAGAATGGGTAGGAAGAGCACAGAGGCAGTGTCATTTTCAACATGTGACATGGAGGACATACCGACAGTGTAGCACTGCAAGCTTTGGGCTTGGCTGCTTAGTCTAAGACAATATGTACGTTTTCCATTATACAGTTATTCTTGCCCTCAATACCTTTCTTTAAAAAAGATTTATTTATTATATGTAAGTACACTGTAGCTGTCTTCAGACACCACAGAAGAGGGCATCTGATCTTATTACGGATGGTTGTGAGTCATCATGTGGTTGCTGGGATTTGAACTCATGACCTTCGGAAGAGTAGTCAGCACTCTTAACTGCTGAGCCATCTCTCTAGCCTACCCCCAATACTCTTGAACCACATTCTTTAGAAAGAAAGAGGTTATTACTGAGTAGCAGCACAGCAACAGTATTAATGGTGATACATCTACAGAATTTATTTGCAATTCTTGTCTGTGTGTGTGTATTTGGAGACAGGGTCTCACTCTGTAAGCCCGGCTGGCCTAGAACTAGCTCAGACTAGGCTCAAACTTACAGGTATCTGCCTGCTCCCTTTCCAATTACGTGGATATATAATTTTTTTTATTCTATGCTCCTTTTATTTTTTATTTTTTCATACTTTATTTCCATTTCAAATGTTTCCCCCTTTCCAGATCTCCCCTCTGGAACTTCCCCATTCCCTCCCCCATATGTGTATATTCTTAACCATTCATTTACTGAAGCACTTATGCATACAGTATAAATTAATAAGTATGTGATTATCTGTAATCCTGTCACAATTTATGAAGAAAGAGGATGAATGGAAAGTGTGAACAACCCATTAGAAGACAGAGATAGTAACGAGAAGCAAGGTCACCTGCTGGAACACCAAAGAACCAAAGGCTTAGAACTGGAGTTATTAAGTGTTGGGCCAAAAACATACCATCAAAACCCAAAACATAAAAATCACCTGAAAAACCTGTGTAATACAGTAAGTACACGTGGGCATGTACCCTGCCAATCAGAACTCCAAGAATGTACCTACCCTCTGAAGAAACCAAATCAAGAAGCAAAGCTCAAGGTTTGGCAGTCTACGTATATAGTGTACATTATTCTTCAGCCTCCTTAGCTTGCTTGTGACAGAAGGACAGAAGACAGACTTATAATACAGCACCACAGTACTGTCTGGAGACCCAACACACAGCCACACACACACATTTAATCTATGAAAAAGTGAAAAGGAGGAGGAGTGGAAGAAGGAAAGAGAGGAAGAAATGACAGTAACTCTAACCACTCTCAATCAGACTTAACTACATGCCAAGTATTGATTCTGTATTTATCTTCCAGGTTCTCAGGTATATAATGTAACATAGACCAAAACAAACACACACACATATGCAGGAGGAAGGAAGGAAAAAACAAAACAAAACAAAAAACCCAAAACCGACCCTCAGGAAATTAAAAAAACATAGCTCAATGGTAAAGCCTAGCATGTTGGAGGCCCCGGGTTTTAACGCTAAGAACTACAATAAACCCTCCAACAGAGTCAACAAATGAACACTAAAGTGTAAAAAATGGGAAAAACTTCCAGAAATAAAGTCACCTGAACTAGAGTTAATGCTGACAATGAGCTTTGCTTTCACGTGGCAGTGCAGGATGTCAGAAGGACGAGTTTCCAGAGCATCAGCCACTTCCTCTCTGGGGATCACCTCTTTTCCTTTTAATAAACTGCCTCTACTTCTATCACTATCCATAGCTTTTGTTGCTGTTTTGTTTCTTAGACTGACATGGAGATAAAGACACATTTTAGGCACAAAAGAGCTGTCACTCTACCCTTACACATCACTTCTCATTTCTGAGAAATAAGATCTGGACAAATGAACCAGAAAAAAAAGACTCTATTAAAAGGAGGGTCTAAAAGGGGAATACGAGGCTGCAGAGGTGGAAGACAAAACTTTCTCTGTGGACACAGATGGGAAAATGGAGCCTGGAGTGTGCCAACCACTCTAGTAAGACCTAAGAAAAACCGCTAATAAAGGAAAAAGGTGGATTTGGGATAAGTTCTGGAGGTTCTGGAACATGACCAGATTTTCACATTATTTTTAGGCCTCTCGTAGGGAAGAAGAGCAGCATATTCCAGTTAGGGTAGGTGGTTCAGCAAATTTGCTCTCTTCACAACTAGAGAGTAAAAGACAACAAAGAAGCAGGTGAAGACACCAAGGTCCCTTCATCCATTAGAGGCCACTACTCCACTGACTGCAAGACTCATCTCTAGACCACACCTCCGTAAGGTTCCACAAAACCTTCACCATAAGGTTTTTGTAGCCTTTTTGTAAGGTGTTTTTGTAACAGCAACTACAAAAAGTATTTTTGAAATGTAACACTATCTTTGACCCAACAATTCTGCTTTCTACTTACCTAATATCTGGGGATGTTCCACAGTGGCAGAGCACTTGCTTATTAGCATGTGCAAGGCCCTGGGTTCAATCCCCAGTGCTGTAAGAAAACAAAAAATATATATTCTCATAAAACTATAAAAAGATAGAAGCACACAATCAGTGAGAAAAGTAAAAATCTTGCAATCCTGACAAGAACTGCAAGCATCACTATAATCTCACTATAAATTTTATTAAATACATATTTCATACATTTATGAATATGTGTATTTTCTAGCTCTGTTCACCAATGGCCTAGATAAAACTGACTAAACTCAGAGTAAGACCCATCCTAGTACTCAGACTATGATCACTAACACCACTTGCTATTAAAAGAATGAATAGTCCATAATAAAAGAACAAGTCTTAACTTCAGGTCTGGCACAAAAAATAAACATGACTGTGGACTTTGTGGTATCACAGTGCCCTAGTCATGGTTACTATTTCTGTGATAAAATACCATGACTAACGAAACCTGAAGAGGAAAGGGTTTATTCAGCTTATACTTCTACAGCACTGTTCTTCATTGAAAAAAGTCAGGACATGAATGATCACAGAGCAGGATCCTGGAGATAGGAACTTACTTAAACACCATGGAGGGGTGCTGCTCACTGGCTTGGTTCTCATAGTTTCGCTCAGCCTATGAGAACACAAGCCCAGGGATGGCACTACCCACCATGGGCTGTGTCCTCCCTCATCAATTACAAATTATCATTTTACACATAAGGGGCTGGAGAAATGGTTCAGTAGATAAAGAGCACTAGCTGCTCTTCCATTAGGTCCTGAGTTCAATTTCCAGCAACCACATGGTGGCTCACAACCATGCAATGGAATCTGATGCTCCCTTCTGGTGTGTCTCAAGACAGTGACAGGTAATACTATACATAAAATAAATGAATAATTCTTTAAAAAATTTTTACATATAAAGTAAATTACCTCTTAAGTTATTTTTGTGTAAAACTAAAGCCTGGAATGAGGACGCCATGAGCAGCACTGGGATGACTTCCTGTACTTTCTGAAGCTGAGATTACAGATATGTACCATTTTGCTCAGCTGCTCTATACTTCATAAAGAAATATGAGTAAAATAAATATTATTTTGCTGGTTGTATTAAAGTATTAGTAAACAAGCTTTGATAAGCCATTTAAAGATATAAATATAATTATTATCTATACAAATAACTCATGTCAGATAATAGTAATTTTTAGAAAAATGAGGTGACATCAAACACTGGGAAGAAGGAATGATGGCACAGACCTAAAGCTGAACCTTCCACACACAGTGCTGACCACATCCTCTCTCCAGCCTCACCTTTTCCCTCCCTTCTAAAGCAATCATTTTTGTCCACTATTCATCACTCATCCTAAAAGTGGCTAGTGATTATGTGATCTTAGTACCACAATTACCTCAAAAAAATTGAAAATGTAGTTCACAATATGAATTCACGAGATTTCTACTACACTACCTTAAGGGCACATCTTAAGACACTGTGGGTATACAGCTCTTTGCTCTTTCTACATCAATCTCTAAGAAGCATTCATCAGTATCTTGTTATGAGACCTATGGCCTTGGGCAGACTAGTGCAATGGTCCTCAGAGCTAACTAGCATAAGTTCTAGATGGTACAATACTACCTCACACGTACAGACACTGTCCCTTAGGCTGATAAGCCAGTCAACACAGAGGGCATTAAGAGTATCAATAAACAGCTATCAATAAACACAATGGTTATCAGCTCAGGGTAGGCTGTTCGCTGACACATGTGAGGTCTTTCATTCAATTCCCAACACACACACACACACACACACACACACACACACAAACACACACACACATCCCATTAAGAGACAAGAGACAGAGAGAGAACAGACATCAACTACATGGTATTTCTTAGCACTTATTTTCAAAACATGTTACCCAGCTCACATAACGGTTACAACAACACCGTTTGATAAGAATGTACCTTTGTCTGGATGCCTCATCTGGGATACCCAGGCAGACTTCTCGGTCAAACCTCCCTGCACGTCTCAAAGCAGGGTCCAGCGAGTCTGGCCTGTTGGTCGCTCCAATGACTAGGACCCGGGCTGTAGCTGCCACATTACTCAGATCTAAGAATCACATGCAGAAGACAGAGAAGACGACATCTGACATTTGAGGACAACGGTGCTTACACCAATGATTTAACTTAACAGTTGGAGAGAATGTGTACTCTGATATACAAATATTTGTAACATTTATTGTTTACATAACAAGTGCGAAGATAAAGACTGCCTTTCTGATCAGCATTCACAATCTACTGAGGAACATAACGTGACTAAGTAAGGAAACAGTGTAAGAAGTTTTAAGAAATTTAGTAACAATCAGGAGAAACCAAGTACTGTAGTAGAGCAAGAGAAGGGGCAACGGCGGCCTCACAGAAGAAAACACTCAGGGAAGCCTAAAGGGCTGATGGTTTCCACGAGCAGAGAAGTTAGCCAAGTGCTACAGAGCGTAGCAGCATGAGTGACAGCACACAGGGGGCACACGCAAGGCACGCCCAGACAACGGGAACAGCCCAGCAGTGGGGCCTGGGCAAGACAGCAATGCTGTCCCACAAGGATGGCAAAACCAGGAGAGAGGGGGTAAAGAACAGCCCAAGTGCTGCAGAGATGGCTCAGCGGTTAAGAGCCCTGACTGCTCTTCCAGAGGTCCTGAGTCCAATTCCCAGCAACCACATGGTGGATCACAACCATCTGCAGTGGGAGCCAATGGCCTCTTCTTGTATCAAAAAAATGATTTAAAAAAAACCCAAAACACAAAAAACAAAACAAAAACAACAAAAAAACAGGAACAAATAAGCCACACTGGCATTCTTAAGAAATAGATTTTTAGAAATGAACAGAATACAGGATATAAATTTTATATTTCAGAAATATTCTGTCAAAATATCTTTTGTAAATGTTCTGTCAGCTATTATTTTATTATTTATTATATTACTATTTATTATATTATTATTTAATTCTATTTAGAATTAAATAGAAGAGAGTCTAGGTTATGCTGCCTCATAGGAATAGCATGGTATTCAAATGCTAAGTACAATATAAATAATGGATTTATTATCTGATTAGGAAGAATCTATGACAAGCTTTTCTAGAATATAGGCCTCAAAACCATGACAGAAAAAACTGAGATCAAAACGAAACAGCATAGGGCACTGGGGTGTAGTTCAGTAATAGACAGCTTGCAGAGCACACAACAGAACTCAGGTTCAATCTGTCACACAAAAGGTTAAGTACAAAAAGTAATTTAAAATTGGGAGCCATAAGAAACTTGCCATACATACATACATACATACGTGTGTGTGTGTGTGTGTGTGTGTGTGTGTGTAGAGAGAGAGAGAGTGTTAAGTAATATTTCAAATTAACTTTCCTTTTTTACTTTGTTTTGAGACAGGGTGGGTCTTAAATTCACTCTGTAACCTATGTAACCCAGTCTAGCTGTAACTCACGTTAAATATCCTGTCCCAGCCTATGTGTATGGATAATACAAATAGGAATATGACAATACAACATGTATTACTGTATTATTTCTTACTTTTGTTTTGTTTTTGGTTTCATAACACATTCTGGCTGGCCTATAACTCACTCTATAGCCCAGACTGGCCTCAAACTCTATAGGGAAAACACTGGTAGAAATGTTCCCATATAATGGAAATGCTAAACATTAAATCTGCATAGTGAATTTAAAGACTATTACCAACAGTGAAAAAGGGTAAACCCAGCAGTTAAGAGCTCATATTAGTAGTACAGAGGACCCTTCTTTGGTTTCAAATACCCAGGCCTAAAGGCTCAAAATGACCTGTAATCATGAGGGATCTTAGGCCTCACAGGCCCTGCATTCACATCTCTCTCTCTCTCTCTTTCACACACACACACACACACACACACACACACACACACACACACTTAAAGTAATTTTGCAGAAGGGGGATAGAGACAGGAATTCACTTTGTAGCTCTGGTTGGCCTGGAGTTCACTATGTAGATCAGGCTAGACTTGAACTCACAGAGATCTGTCTACTTCTGCCTCCTGAGTAGTGGGATTAAGGGCATCATACTAGGCTACAAGTAAAAATATTTTCTTAAAAGGTGAATATAAACACATTAAAATTTCAACATTTCTTACACAGACATATCCTTAAAGGCCAATAGTAGGTACTATGCAACCTGGAAAAATATACACAGCAAAAGCAAGCCAATATGTGAGTACACGCATACTTAATTACTATAGAGTTGGGACACAGCTCAGGTAGAAAAGTGCTTGATATGCAAGTATGAGGTCCTGAGTTCAATCCCCAGAAACCACATTTTTAAAAAAAATGCATTCAGCGTGACAGACTTGTAATCCCAGTGCTGGGGAAGTGGAGACAGACAGATCCCTGGGACTCACTAGTCAGCTAGCCTTGCCTATTTAGTAAGTAAGCACCAAGCCAATTCAATTAGTGGTGGCTCCTAAAGAGTACTACCTGAGATTGACCTCAGGACTCCCATCTCACATACCCATGTATACACTCACACACTGGTGCGTACACGCGCGCGCACACACACACACACAGAGTACAATTTGAAATAAATGGAAAATCTTTTACAAAAAAAGGTCCTGTTTTATGAGACTCACTATTTAAGTGGCTCACACATACATGTATGACTTACACTATTTATTTAAGTGGTTCACACATATGACTTGCACTATTTATTTAAGTGGATCACATATATGTATGACTTGCACCATTTTTGAAGCGGTTCACACATACATGTATGACTTGCACTATTCTTGAAGTGGTTCACACATGTACGACTTGCACTATCTTTGAAGTGGTTCATACATACATGTACGACTTGTACTATTTTAAGAAATAAATTATCTTAAAATGAATTCATTATTTACCATCCATGCAGGTTAGAAGCTGGGCTACAATTCTTCGTTCCATATCTTTTGAAGCAACTTCTCTTTTGGGGGTAATTGCATCAATTTCATCAATGAAAACAATACATGGTGCATTTGACTAGAAATAAAAATACCAAAAAATATATATATAAAAACTGTATAGGTACATAATGTTTATGTATTCTTTCAATTTTTAAAGCTAAAAGGTTTAGTCACCAAAAGACTAACCATGAACAAGGCAATTCACAACAATGCCTCTGATTGTTATCAGGGAACCAGAAGCTTAAATAGAAAGGATTGTGGTTTATGAAATAATCTTCTGAAACTGTTCTGTAATTAGGCATATTTGTATACTACAGAATATAAGCAGTAAATTTAAAAGTTCTTAACTAAGCATAGTAGCACATGCTAAGAACTCTGGCATGTGGGAAGATCAAGACAAGACTTCAAGGATTTCCCAGGCAGCATTTCTAGTTCTAAGCCAGACTGAGACTCTAACTCAAACGAACAAACAGCAACAAAGAGACTAACACGTGTGCACACATGCACAATCAGGATTAAGTGAAAAACAAAAACCTAGGCTTACAATCTCAATCTTAGTCACTCAAGTCGAAATAGTGACATTTATTGTGCTAAACGTCACACACAGCTCAAAATGACACCATATAACAGATTCTTGGCCCGGCACTACTGGCTACTTTGTCAATCTTCCTCATGGCAATGTTTGCAGAGCGCACCTATGATTGCTAGATCAGCAACAAAATTAAAAGTGCAGAGCAAAGGTCTCAGAAAATAAACCCATTATTTTTTTGTCAGTGACCTGGAAAACTCAATGGGAAAGAATAAGTGATGGCAATCAGAACTTAGCCTAAGGGAAGTGTAACTTTAGAAAACAACTACCTAGCCTGACAAGGTTCCCTCATCCACTCGAATTAGGGAGTGAGTGGTAGAAAATGAAGGTGTAAAACCACATGCTTGCTCAACACCTGCATCAGGCACTGTATTTGCTTTACAAGGAGATGTGTGACCTAAATACCACTTACCTTTGCATCCACATTTGCCACTGTGTTTACCATATATACAAAAATTTCCACGGTGGGTGGTCTGAATGAGAAAGCCCCCCACGGCCACACCCCCCAACACACACTCAGGCTCATCTATTTGAACGCTCGGTCCCCAGCTGGTGGAGCTGTTTGAGGCTTAGGAGGTGTGCCTTATTAGAGGAGGCGGGTCAAGTGTGACAAATTTTGAAGTATCAAAAGCCTGAGTCATTCTCAGTTAGCTTTCTCTACCTCATACTTGTAGATTAAGATGCAAACTCTCAGTTCCTGCTCCAGAGCCATGTCTGCCTACCTGCTGCATGATGGACATGAACTCTCTAACCCTCTGAAATTTTAAGCCCCAAATAAACTTTCTGTTAGTTGACTTGGTCATGGTGTCTTCTCACAGCAACAGAAGAGTAACTGCAGAGGTAGACTCGTAAATTTCAGGCCAGCCTGATTCACATAGTGTATTCCAGACTAGCAAGGGCTAAACAGTGAGACTTTCTTTCAAAAATTAATCAATCACTCTTATAATTTATACTTATTATAAGTGTATTATTACTTATTAATACTGCTGCTAAAATATATTTTTCTCCTAATTTTACATCAGCTGGTAATTACAATGGTTATGTTTATGAGCAATTATGTGCTTTAGATGCAAATAAAGACATAAAATTAAACCCAGTGAGGTGGCACACAACTATAGTTTCAACACTTGGGTAAAAATAGGAGGATCAGCAGTTCAAAGTCATCCTCAGCAAGACAAGAAGTTTTGAGTCCAGACTGGGTTACATAAAACCATGTCTGAGGGGCTGGAGAGATAGCGCAGTGGTTAAGAGCATAGACTGTTCTTCCGGAGGTCCTGAGTTCAATTCCCAGCAACCACATGGTGGCTCACAACCATCTGCAGCAGATTCTGGTGTCTGAAGACAGTTACAGTGTACTCATGTACATTAAATAAATAAAATCTTTTACAAACAAAACCCCTGTCTGAAAGGGGTAGGTAAGGAAGGAAACATGACACAAAAACTTTCCAACATTTTTTAGTTTTAGTCACAGTGGTAACATGTCTGCTCAAGTGCAAATGTCACGATTAACAGGACTCTTGCTATGAACTAGACACAATGTTAAAGGTTTTAAAATAATTCTTTCAATTGGGCATGGTGGTGTATACCTATAATCATGGCACTTGGGAGACTGAGGTTAGAAGGTTGGTTGTCAGGAATTTAAGGCAAGCTAGACAACATAGTAACACACCATCTGAAAAAAATAATGAATTTTCTTTCTGATTTAAATGCTCAGTGATCCTATGAGAATTGAGTATTTTATCATCCCAGGTTACTGTTATGAAATAGAGGGGAAAAGTCTCTTCCCATCACGTTATGTGACGACACTGGTCCTCAACCTTCTCAATGAGAAGGCAGACATTTAACCACTGAAGATATGCTGAAGAGAGAACTTTAACTGGATTGCAATATCCTCTTCTAAATTTTATAAGAGACCCTGTAATCAGGTATAATCTTTCTCTCTGGTAAGAGAATTTTCTTTTCATCCCTCTAATCATAAACAGCATTTATCCTGAGTCTTAAAGTGCTTGCATAATCCTAGTATGCTAATTCTTCTGGTGTTTGTAAGTTGTTCAGTCAGACATAAGCTGGAGAAACAAACGAAGTATCTTTAGGACAGTATGTTCTGAACACTTAACTCTGGGTACAGCAGCCCAAGGTTTGTCAGTATTAGCTTGTCACCTATATACTTGATTTCATATGAAGCATTGCATAGCTAAGAGTTTATACCATTAAATTCACTTTAAATTTTTACCACTGAACATTTTTACAAAAGGAAGGTCAGTGAGCAGGATAAAGAATTCCAAGCGTCAGAAAGGCAGACTCTACTGAAAGCTTGCAGCAGGTGACAAGCTGGCATAAGCAATAGCTGACTCACCACAGCCTGGTCAAATAAATCTCTGAGCTTTTGCTCAGACTCTCCAGAAACTCCTGACACAATCTCTGGAGCAGCCACTTTCAAAATCGGCAAGTCAAGTTCCTGTGCACAAATACAGAAAAGAAAGACCAAAGGTTAAATAAAATTTAACTTCCCCACATTCTTCTTATCCAATCTGTCCTACCAAAATTAGGAAGGTTCATTTTTAAGTTTTTAAAAAACATTTATTATTATTTATTGTGCATCCATTCATGTACGTGTGCAGGCATGTTTGTGCCACTGTGTATGGAGGTCAAAGTGGGTTCTTTCCTTCCACCTTGTTTGTTTCCTGTTTCTACAGAGGGTCACCAAGCATGGTGGAAAGCACCTTTACCCACTGAGCCATCTTTCTGGCCTCTACAATTTCCTAAGAAATTTCATCTCTGTATGTGAGCCCAATGACAAATGCTACTTAAAAGTATGGAGAGATGGCTCAGCAGTTAAGAGCACCTACGTGGCAGCTTACAATAGTCTGTAACTACAGCTCCAGGGGATCCCATGCCCTTTTCTGACTTCCATGGACACCAGACATGAACATGGTACACAGACATACATGCAGGCAAAATACTCACAAATATAATAAATAACCTTTTAAAAAAAGAAAAGAAAATCAGCTGAGTGGTACGGGCACACAACTTAGATCCCCTCCTGTACTCAGGAGGCAGAGGCAGTTGGATCTCTGAGTTCAAGGCTAGCATAGTCTAAAGAGTGAGTTCAGGGATCCAGGGCTAGAGAGAAACCCTGTCTCAAATAAACAAACATACAAAACTTGTCTATGGATTTATTCGCCAATTGTAGTGGCTTACACCTGTAATATCAGCACTTGGGAGACCAAAGCTTTGAGTTCAAGGTTGGCTGGGTAAACAGTATGAGACCCTGTCTTTAAAAGAAACTAGGGATTTACTCAAACACAAAACTGTAAATGTTGCATTTATGCTGCACTTATGGCCTGCTATGCAGTGGACAAAAGACAAATTTATTCAGGGAGAGGAGGGAGAAGGGAAATCTCTTACTGATTAAATTTGCTTCCTAAAGAGATATCAGGTCTAATTGGAATTGACCAAAGAGAAAAAGAAACAAACAACAGCAACATATAGAAATCCAGCAGCAACTAGCCTCACCCCAGCTATTGCATGTGCAAGTAATGTCTTCCCACAGCCTGGTGGCCCATGCAGGAGGACTCCACGAGGGGGCACGACACCAAGGTGCTGGTATACCTCTGGATGACGCATGTGTATGAGCATCTTGCAGACTTCCTGTCAAGGAATAAGCATAAAAGATGCCTTCCTCAGTCCAAGAAAGAAAGAGTCAAAGTAAAACAAAATGCCCCTAGTTTTTGGAACACCAAAATATACTAGAAAGAAGATAGACAGGCTTTAGGCTTCGACTTGAGCTGAATCCCAGCACTGCATACTATGTAAATAACTTCTGTGACATCACCATGCTTCTATTTCCTAAGCTATAAAAATATCTCTCATAAAATACCACAAAAAGTAACTAACAGTGACTGTCACGGAGAAAACACTAGAAAGCTGGCATGATCATTATTACTGTCATTATCGTCAGTGCTATCAGAACAGCGTAACTTACAAGGCAAGCTCTTCACATACACTAAATGTGAAAAGAAAGACAGCAAGCCTCATTTTTCTCTTGGACCCTACAGGTCATGTTTGCTCACCTCATCTTCCCAGTCTTTTTCTCTATACTTACTTCACATTAAAAACCAAAGGACTGGAGAGGTGGCCCAGGGGGAAGAGCACCGGCTGCTCTTGCAGAGAAGCTGGGTCTGTTTCCTAACATCCCTATAGTGGCTCACAACCATCTGTTAACGCCAGTTAACACCAGTTAACACCAGTGAATCTGACAACTCCTTCTAACCTCTGAGGCCCCCAGGCATGCAATAGATACACAAACATACATGCTAGCAGAATACCTATATACATAAAACATGTTTTAATTTAAATTAAAAATAGGCTCTTTAGTGTAAAAGTCTAACAATACACGCATGTCATGGAATGCGTCCTCAGTTGGCACTGACTTTCAATGTTGCATCACTGCCTCCAACATCTTCAAACTTCACACTGGGGATCTGCAGCTCTAGACTCCGTGCTTTAGCTGTTAAACAAAAAGGTGAAAAGATTTGTGATTCCACACAAACATAGAACTAAAGCACCGTTAGATAACAAAAGTTCCCAACTAGGTTTTTCCACGCACAAAACAACTCCAAACAGTGACCCCTCGCTCGAGGCAAACACACCACTGCTATCTACGGCTCACCTTTCTTTTGCAGAATAGCTTCTATTTCTCCGTCTACTTCTTGAAGATCCTCTGTCGTTCTTTTGTTTCCTTTGCCCTTTGCCCTACCTTTCCTTTTCTTATCACTTTCCAGAAGAGAAGAGTCTTTTAAATTCTGGGGAGAAAATATGAAAATTCTGTACTTCAAATTACAATGCTAACAGACGGGGTTCAGAGACCGCTCTGTCCATTTGTGCTACAGCACTGCTAACTACTCGCAAGCTCTTTGTTCAAGGATGTCTGTCGCCTTCTTCAGAATCCTAAAAGCTTAATTGTTTATTGATAACTTTTTTTCTCGGCTCTGCCAGTTAATCTCTTCTAAAAGACTTAAGGCATATAAGCATCAGGTTTTTACAAATTATAATAATGCTCTCAATAGTTGAATATACACAGCTGAAAGCAAAGATACTGGCAAACAGCCCACTAATAGAGTAAAAGAAAAACCTGTAACCTCCAACACTTTGGAGTAAAAACAGAAGAATCAGAAGTTAATGGCATTTTTAGCTACATAACAATTTCAACGTTAAACAAGGCTACAAAAGATCCTAATTTGAAATCAAAAATCAAAACAAATAGGGCTCAGTCTGTAAAGTATCATAAAACCATGAGGTCTGAATTCAGACCCCTCCCCACCCACAGATAAAAAGCTGCATGCAACGGGGTGGGTCTGTAATGCCAGTGCTGGCAAGGCGAAGACAAGAGGATCCCTATAGCCAGGCAGTGGTGGCGCATGCCTTTAATCTCAGCACTTGGGAGGCAGAGACAGGTGGATTTCTGAGTTTGAGGCTAGCCTAGTCTACAGAGTGAGTTCCAGGACAGCCAGGGCTACACAGAGAAACCCTGTCTCGAAAAAAACGAAAAAAAAAAAAAAAAATGAGGATCCCTATAGCTTGCTGGTCAGCCAGCATAGTGGAACTAGAAAGCCCCACACTTAGTGAGATATTTTGAGATCAGAGACATCCCCTTCTCCACGTGTGCTTTAGGTTTATTCTGTTGTTATTATATATAGGGTGTCTCTGGGTAGTCCTGGCTGTCTTGGAATTCACTCTGAAAACAGAGTAGCCTTGAAACTCAGGCATGAGTCACCACTGACCAACTATTGACTTTTCTTTCTCAAAAAGGTAGAGAGCAACTGAGAAAGACATCTGACATTGATCTCTGGTATGTTACCCCACACATGCACTTGCACATAAACATGTACATGCGCGCATGCACACACGCATGTATGAGTTTGCCAAATCAAGGCTTGGGGCTTAGAAATTAATTATAGCAGCACTGTTCAGGAGAAATACATCACAAGTCACACATATTTAATATATTCTAATTATATGTAAATGTGTGCACCCCATTGCACACTAATAATATACACATTTAAATGTAGAGAATAAAAATGCATCCCATAGTCTTTTCTTGGGTGAAAGCTGCTGAGCCCAGAGCCTTCCATGTTCTAAGTACTAAATGAACCACTGGACCACACTCACCTACCAATAAATCTATTGTAATTAACACATCCCAACACTCTCCCTGCAACAGTTAATACAAAGTTACTAATGAGCTGGGGTATAGTGATACACACTTAGAATCCCAGCACTCAGGAGGCAGAAGTAGGACTGCCTCAGATTTAAGGCCAGCTTAGTCCACAGGACAAGTTCCAAGGCAACCAGCAACGTGCCTAAACACAAGTTGCTGATGAGGTTTTTTTTTTTCTTTTTTTTTTGAGACAAGGTTGTAGCTAACACATTTTTTTCTTTGAAAAACACAGAAATATTATGGGAATATGTTTTTGTTTTAATGCTAGGTGTGGGACATTGGATTGCCACAGTTTGTCCACAACAGGTGACTATGGTTTCCTTATGCTCTAAAAGGGGAGTGATTTTGTCAGCAGCAGTTTTTGAGACAGTGTGACGTTTGGAATTATAGGTACTTTTCAGAAAACATATAAATGCTAGGGCCCCTGAGAGGTGGGTTATTGGTTGTTTGCTATTGATTGTGGTTTGTTGAGTAGTCCTGTGCCAAAAAAAAAAAAAAAAAAAAAGAAAAGAAATCAGATACCCTGATAGCAAAGATCAAACCCGCCCCACATTTGCGCAACCAGTTGCCCCTAATCAGCAGAAAGCAGTCTAATGATAATGCCCGTACCTTTCTATTCCCTTTTCACTCCTATCTAGTGTTGGGGGTTGAAAGGGAAGAGAAGGGTGGAAGAAACAAGAACCCACAAAGTAGTCAAAGTAGCAGACAGTCACCCAGGGTTTCTCTGTGCAGCCTTGTCTGTCCTGGAACTCGCCCTATAGACTAGGCTGGCCTGAGCTCAGACAGATCTGGCTGCCTCTACTTCCCAAGTGCTGGGATTAAAGGTGTTTGCCACCACTGCCCAGCACTAATGATTATTTTATACTGTGCTTTTAATTAAATGTTCACATGCCAAAATATAGTGAAAATTTATAGCACCATCCCAATTTGGACACAAAATTTTCAGGGGTAATATATGACTTGGATTTTTGTAAAATTTATACTTGAAAATGTTGATCCCTATATCTAATTGTTTCAAATCTATTTGGAGGTCTTCCAAAGACCAAGTATTGAATTTATATTTCAATAAAAAAAAAAAAAGCCAGTTCCTTAGCTGTACTAGCCATAGTTCAAGTGCTATGAAACCACAGGAGAGCCCTAAGGATACCCAATGTACCGTTAGGGTAGAGTACAAAGCCTCATTTGCGTGGCTATGAATTTATTTTAAAATAATCAGTTAAGGGAGATAATCAATGTGTTCATTTTGTGATACCATATTATTTGTATGTGTGTGTATGTGTGTATACGTGTAGACCAAAGGTCAACATCTAGTGTCTTCTTCAATTGTTTTCCACCTTTGTACTTTATTGTTTGAGACAGGATCTCTCTATGTAGACCTGGATGTCTGGGAACTCTTTATGTAGACCATGTTAGTCTTGACCTCACAAAAACCCACTGGCTTCCGTCTCCCCAGTGCTGAGATTAAAGATCTATGCCAACCACTGAACCTTTCCACCTTATTTTCTGAGACAGGATCTCTCAATAAGCCTGCAGTTGGCCTATTTGGCTAGAATAGCTGGCCAACAAACCTTAAGAGTCCTTCCTGTCTCTGTTTCCCCAGTGCTGGGAATACAGACATGTGGTATTGCGCCCAGCTTTTGTAGGAGTGGTAGGAATTGAACTCAGTTCTCTATGCATGCATAATAAGCACTTTACTAACTTGGCCATTTCCCAGGCTCCATTTTTGACTTGAGACAGGATCTCATGTAGCTCAGGACAGCCTTAGAGTTGCTATACAGAAGAAGATAACCTTGAGCCCCTAAGCCTTTGTCTTTATCTCTGAAGTACTGAGATTACGGTTTTGCAGCAAACACCTAGCTACAATTTTAAAAGGTTTTTAAAAAATCTGTTTATTTTACTTTTTTTTGGATTTTCAAGACAGGGTTTCTCTGTATAGCCCTGGCTGTCCTGGAACTCACTCTATAGACCAGGCTGGCCTCAAACTCAGAAATCCGCCTGCCTCTTCCTCCCAAGTGCTGGGATTAAAGGCGTGTGCTACCACTGCCTGGCTAAAATCTGTTTTTTAAAGGTATCTGCCTAATCTATGCATTTTATTTCTTAAGGTCTTATTCTCAATTGGATACAAATGACCTTGCTGTTTTAGCAGCTTCCTTCTTCAAGAGCTGAATCTATTAATTCTATCCCCAAAGAGGAGAGTTCTTAACCTCCTAAGTAACTGTATCTCCACAAATTCATCTGGCACTACAAATTCAACACTGTGCTAGACAACTTCAGCCAGGAACACATTACTCAACAAAACAAAGTCCTTACTCTCCTGGAGCTTACATTCTAGTGAAGGAAAACAGTGAGTTTTGAGACAGAGAAACAATACCCAATAAGCTGGGTGACCAGGAGAACATGAAGGTGAGAGAAGACCTAGGAAAAAAGCAGGTACACCACATTGTAACTTTCCATGGTGTGAAAGGAAAGGATGTAAAGGAGTCTGGAGAAAGTGTTCTAGGTAGAAAGCTCAGGCCTTAAGATCCTGATGGGGTGGGCTAGCTAGCTAGCTTAGTGTTCTAGATACAGCAAGAACTTGCTGTCACTGAGGAAGGGGAGTGGGCAAACAATGACACCAAGAAACAGCAGGGTAAGCAAGTCACCCGGGGCTTTGCAAAATTTTGATGTGAATGGTACTGTGGTTTGGGTATGAAGTACCCCACCCCCACCCCCACTCGTATGTGGAAGACTGGTCCCCAGGTGATGACTGATCATGAGGGTACTAGGTTCATCAATGGACTGATTCACTAATGAGTTCATAGCTGAACAGTTATTAGGAGGTGGAATCAAACTAGCAGAAAAGAGTCACTGCAGAGCGGTAGATGTCACCAAAACAAATCTTAGAGCTGTGGTCCCTTCTTATCACTGCTTCCTGGTTTGTTGAGGGGAGCTGCTCTGCTCTACGATGCTCTATTCACCACACTGTTACACCTGTTACACTTCTCAGGGGGGAGAAGCAACACTAAGTCAGCCGACTACGTCCCTCCTACTTTAAACTGTTTCTTAGACATGTCCCACTGCCTGTTAAGTCTGACACAAATGGTAGTGATCCAACAAGTCAGGAAAAGGTATCCACATTCGAAAAATGGAATAGTGGAACAAGATGCAGATCACACTTGGAAATCTACTTAACAGTTAAGGCAATAAAGATGCTGGACTATGGTAATGACAGAAGCAGTCAACAGTGATTTAGTTTTCTGTGCTTCCAGGTATTTGTGGTGTTTTAAACAGAGTATAAGTACCAGCTTGATACTACATTCAGTGAGAAGACTGCGATATACTCCAACTACATGCAACTAGCTTTCACTATAAAAATACCTGAATCTCAGAATCCTGCTTTTTATAGTTGCTTTGGTCATCTGATAGGTCCAAGGGAAGACGTTCTTTCTTTCCACCTGGGGTTTTATCAATAAACCATCCTCCCTCAGACTCTCTGGCGGGGGTCTTCAAAGGCATGGAATCCGTTTTAGAAGTCAGCAATGGTGTTGAAGTGGCGGTTTCTCTGTGTTCCAACTTTGGAGTGGTTGAAACAGAATCAGCGTTTCCTTTCCGATACAAAGAGAGCAGGGAACTGTTCATGTGATTTGCTGACTGACAGAAACATGAGTTTGAAGTAAGTTACTCAGAAAGTCTTAAAGCTCCAGTATCTAAACTAAAAGCTTTGTATATTTTGCTTTAAGCAACTTCTCTCACAACATTAATATTCAGAATACATAGGCTGTCAGTTAGATAACTCCCAAACAAACTTTAACTATCTGAAACTACTATAACAGAGAACCAGGCCAATCCATAACTGGTGATCAAATAAAATCAAGAGGTATGAAAATGAACTGGTAATCAGTGAACCACTACATCTCAATTCAATACTGGATCAAATATAATGGAGTACTGTAATCACTTTGTTAATAATTCCAAACCTCATTTATCAGGAAGGAACAACTAAGCCGGGCAGTGGTGGTGCACGCCTTTAATCCCAGCACTTGGGAGGTAGAGGCAGGCGGATTTCTGAGTTCAAGGCCAGCCTGGTCTACAGAGTGAGTTCCAGGACAGCCAGGGCTACAGAGAAACCCTGTCTCGAAAAACCAAAAAAACAAACCAAACAAACAAAAAAACCCAAACCAAACCACCACCACCAACAACAAAAACCAAAGGAAAGAAACAACTCAGAAGCTACCTGTAAGTGCATTTTTGATGTGTCTTTTAGTCAGGCCTGTCATTGGTAATGCTGCCTAGCCGGCAGGAAGTATAACCATCCCCTCCTTGCTTTTGTTTTTGAAACCGAGACTCATTACACAGGACTGGCTGGCCGCGTACGCAAATCTGCCTGCTTCTGCCTCCCCAGTGCTGATATGAAAGGTCACGCCAACCTGTTAAGGTTTTCATTATCATCTCTCTTAACATTCCAATCTGCCTTTTGTTCTGGCCAATGTTTTTCCTGCTTTTCCTTTCTGTAACTGATTATACAAATATAAGTACTGGAAAATTGATTAAATCATCAATGGTGTGTATAAGAAGCATTTAATTATGTACTGAGATAGATGTACACGATCCTTTATTCTATTTTTTGGCTTATTTTTTTTTTCCTAAACGAGTATCTTAAAGAGTAAGAAAAAATTGGGGCTGGAGAGATGGCTCAGTAGTTAAGAACACTGGCTGCTCTTGCAGAGGACCAAAGTTTAGTTCCTAGGACCCACATGGTGGCTCCCAACTCCAGTTCAAGAGTATGTCCTCTTCTGACCTCAGGCACCAGATGTGCATATGGTGCACACATACACACGCAGGTAAAATAGCCACACACATAAAATAAAAATAAACCTTTAAAAAAAGAAAGAAATTGGGGCTGGAAAAGAAGGCTCAGCACTTAAGAGCACTGATTGCTCTTCCAGAGGTTCTGAGTTCAATTCCCACAACCACCTGGTGGCTCACAACCATCTGTAATGGGATCTGATGTTCTCTTCTGGTGTGTCTGAAGACAGCTACAGTGTACTCACATACATAAAATAAATAAAATTTAAAGAAAGAAAAAAAATCAAAGTGGGCTCATTGAATGTTTGTCTTACCTGTGGATCTGGGTAATCTTCCATGTTTGAATCCTCATCAGAATAGCTTTCAGTGTACCTGAGAATTTAAAAAAAAAGAGAGAGACAAAGAAAGAAAAAAATGTTTTGAAGTCCTTCCTCTGATAACCTAAAAAATTATTATACTGGGGTTGGAGAGATGGCTCAGCAGTTAAGAGCACTGACTGCTCTTCCGGAGGTCCTGAGTTCAATTCCCAGCACCCACATGGTGGCTCACAACCATCCGTAATGGGATCTGATGCCCTCGTCTGGTGTGTCTGAAGGCAGCTACAGTGTACTTATATATAATAAATAATCTTTGGGCCGGGGCCAGAGTGAGTGGGCCAGTGCAAGAAGTTAATATTTAAGGTAAAACATTGGCTGTGAGTCCAGGGCTGAGAGCTGGAGCGATGCCTTGGCAGTTCTTAGAGAAGAGCAGACTTGGTTCCTATCACAACGGCCTCTAACTCAGGCTTAAAAGGTATTTGATACTCACTTCCTGCCTCCTCGGCACCCACACTCACATGGCATTCAGTAACACAGCCACACGCACTAATATAAATAATCAAATAAAAACCAAAAACAAAAGCAACCCCTCAGGTCAGTGTATTGCTCAACCACCATCAGAGAAGCTCCTTCCTATAGTAGATGGGAATCAACACAGAGAGTCACAAAAGCATCATGTGCCGTGCGAGAGACTTTGGAGCACTCGGGTTCAAATGGATTATCTTCACCAAACCCTTCTCTTAGGACTAGCAGAGGCAGAAAGACTCTGAGAGCCAGAGGTAGTGCATGACTCCAAGTCAACAGTGTCTTCCAGACACAACAGAACTGATGCACGTGTCAACTCAGAGACTATGGCAGCATGCACAAGACCTGCACAGGTTCAAACCAGACAAAATCCCACCACTAAAATGGGGAAGTGAACAAGAGCCATTAATTCCAATTGGTATCTACTAGGAAAGAGAAAATCGTCTCTCCCTTTGGAGGAAAACAGGTTTCTCCAATGGAGTACCACTGTGTAGATTAACCACACTCCCATGAAAGCCATGTCTGGGACTAATCAGGTGGCTAATACAAAATGAACTCCAAGGTTTCTTTGTGACCTTTTTGGTTTTTTCTTATTTTTTGTTTGTTTGGGAGGGAGAGAGAAAAGGAACAGGAAGCTAGGTGGTAAGGAGGTAGGGAGAATCTAGGAAAAATTGGAGAAGGGGAAAAACATGATCAAAAAATACACTGCATTAAAGTTTCTTAAATAAAAAAAAACAAAACTAAGAGTAAAAATAAATCTTAAGAAAAAAGGGGTATTATGATCAAAGAAATTGGAACTTAAAAACCTATTTTAAACAGCCAGGCATAGTTGTGTAAGTCTTTATTCCCAGCCCTTAGGAGGCAAAGGCTCATTTCTGTGAGCTGAGGCCACCCCGATCTACATAGAGTTCAAGGGTAGCAGGACTACACAGCACAGAAAGACCCTATCTCAAAACTAAACAAGAAATCCACTTTAACTAGCTAGAGCCTGTGCTTAATGCCTCTGAGTGTCAGCTTTCTTATCTATCAAATATTAAGGCATGTCTCATTGAGTATTTTGCTGTTGTTTTTAATGTGTATATGTGTTTTGCCTGAATGTATGCATATGCACCATGTGTGTGCAGAACATCAAGAGGCCAGGTGGGTATGGATGCCCTGGAACCATAGTTACAGACAGCTGAAGGTGCCATGTAAGTACTGGGATCAAACCCGGTTCCTCTGGAAGAACTGAGCTATTACGCCAGCTCTAGAAATGTTTTCATTTTTAACATGAGTGTTCCAGCCAAAACATATTTAAACATCAAACCTTACTGCCATCTTTTAATATACCCGGCATTATATTAAAGCAAACAATGAGAAAGATGAGACAACAGCATTTGGTAACACAACACAGTACATAATTTCAGTGCCACATGATATAACGATTACAGTAAATCTCTATAACCAGATACTAAGAAAACACTTAGAAGGGACCTAAGAAGGAGCAAGAAAGATTGACATCTTCACTGACTTTTTCAAATGGCTGAGTAGGATTTGTGAAACAGAAAATGAATACTCAAGTTACTGAAGAGCACAGTCAAAATGCTTTAGGGACTACAGAGCAATCACTATGGCTGGAGGAAACACAACGTAAGGTAGGAGATGCTCAGCAAGCTGCACTGCTGGCCAACAGTAGGAATGTGGAACCTTAGGAAAGACGCTCTGCAGTACTTACTCATCCTCTTCATCTTGTCTCGCTCTTTTCGCCAGATGTCCGTCTTCTAGCTCTTTAAGATTCTTAAGTTCTTTCTCACTACTAATTATGCTAAATACTGAAACAAGTGAACAATAAAATGCCAAGTTAAAATAATTATTTCTCTGACTGCTGATAATTGTGCTCAAACAGTGAAAGACTCACCTTTTTCTACCTGAATCCTAAAAGCATTTCTTTTTCTTCGACCATAATCTACACTGGGAAAAAAAATAATTTTAGCACACAGTTTTCACAAATATTTTCCACTAAATATTATTGGTTATACTGGCAAACTGTCATGTGCTACTCTGAGACCAAAATGGGGCCTCTTGTCTCAGACTCAACTCTGGCTAGCTTGGAATTTGTTAGAAATCCATCTGAATCCTGAGTGCTGGGATTAAAGGGTTCTACTCTATAGCCCAATTACACTGACATTTTTGTTTTGTTCTTGATGTTTGAGACAATGTTGCTAAATCAGGCTAGACTCAAACTCAGGATTCCAAGGAAGTCCTGAGATTATAGGTGTAGGCCACTATGCGCAGTTGACACTGACATTTTAGAAGGAAATAGGTCAGCTAATTTCTTAAATATTCCTTATCTAGATTTATCTCACATTTCTTCATTATTAAACTCAACTTAAAACATTTATTTGTATGCTAAAGATAAGATACTTGGGGCTAAAAAGATGGCTCAGTAGATAAAGTGCTTGCTATGCAAGTGTGAGGACCTGAGTCAGACTCCAAGACAGGTACAGGGAGACAAAGTAGTGACTGTATTCCCAGAAACTGGCAGGCCAGGTAATCTGGAGTATAAAAATAAGAGAACTTAGTGTTGAAGAGATGTCTCAGCAGTTTATAGCATTGTCTGCTCTTCCACAGGACCTGGGTTCAAATTCCAGCACCCACACAGCAGGTAGCTCACAACTGTCTATAACTCCAGTTCCAGGAGATCTGACATCATGCACCTGGTGCCTGATACCACACAGACATGCACTAAAGTACACACAAGTACACACATACACATAAGATAAATATACTTCAAAGACAAAAACAAGGCCAGGTGTGGTGGTGCACACCTTTATTTCCATCACTCAGGAGGCAGAGGCAGGCAGATCTCTGAGTTCAAGGGCAGCCTGGTCTACAGAGAGTTCCAGGACAGCCAGGACTACACAGAGAAACTCTGTGGGGGTGGGGGTGGGGTGAGGGGTAGGAGGAGAACACTGTATGGGTTAGGATAAGTCTGGGGGACGGGCGGTGTGTGAAACAAGACAAACAAAAAAAGACAGCTTGACTCTAACAAGGCAGAGGACTGCCAAGATGTATGCACACATGACACATGCGAACATGTATACCAAACAGGGAGAAAAAAAATCAAAACAAAACGGGCACTTAGTTATTTTAAATGCAGACCATGAAGCTGTGATACCTTTATTAAGCAATCATATTCAAGTGGAAAAAAAACAGAACATAACATTCAAGACAAGTAAGTAAAGGTAAGAATAATTTACAAGTCACAAGAATGACCTACATGAAGTCAACACTCAAGTACTAACCCTTACCTCTCAAAAGGGCAAGCTTATTTAGCCAAGATAGGCCTCTGACTTGCAATCAACTTGAATTTCTGCTGTCACCGCCTGCACATAAAAGCTGTGATGTTGTGGACAAGCCCAGGGCTTTGTTCATCCTGAACAATCACCCTTCCAACTAAACTACATTAGCAGCGCAAGAACAATTCTTTCCTAAACTGTGCTTAGTTAACTCAGTCAAAACAACTACAGAACATTAAAAAGCCAAGCCTGACAGAATACACCTGCAATCCCTGCACTCTGGAAGCTGAGGCAGGAGAACTGAGTTTGAAGACAGCCTGTAATACATAACAAGACCTTGTCATATAAAGAAAAGATAAATTAGAAAATGACTAACTGAAAACATAAAACAAGGCACAAACAAAGAGAAAGCAGTGAGATGGGGCAGCAGATAGGGCTGTTTGCCGTGCAAACCCGCCACCCGAATCTGGTCTCTGAAACCCATGTAAAGTTGTCCTCTGACTTCCACAGGCATGATTTGGTAGATGTACATGAGCACACTTGCATGCATACACACAGAGAGAACACTGGTAGTCTAATGTTTAAAAGGCTGTTTTGGCTTAAAGGCCTCCAGACTCTGTACTTGGACCCACATATTAACTAAAAGAATGATATAAAAGGTGGCATTTCTGCCCTTACTTTTACTTGCATCAGACAGACTCCTGCATGAGGACAATAATCACTCAAGGAGCGTCTGTCTATACGCCAGTGATATATAATCTTTCTCACTCCCCTAAAAGGCTAAAACACAAAATGGTGCCTAAATCTATAATCACCTTTGATTCCAGGAATGGCAAAAGCTGGCAGCACAAACTATCCCTAATAAGAATAATTATTTATGATGGTTCAGACTACACTCTGAAGAGTAATCATTTTACAGGAGCCAGATTAATTCCTTCAAAGGATGACAGAGCCAATTTCAGATCCTCATGGAGCAAGAAACTGAGATAATGATCAACTAGTGACACACTGACCATTGTTTATTCCTATCTCTTGCTCCACAGTCCTAATGCTGTATCCATTCTGAACCCTGACGACAAGCAGGGTCACTGGACCCTTTCGTCTGTTCCTCTTCCCAGTGTGCTAATTAAGTCTCCTTTCTTTACTTCTCCCATTCCTCGCCTTTATCTGGTGGACTAGGAAGAGTCTAGCCTGCTAGGCTGCTGAAGTCAGGTTTATGCCCGAAAACTCCAATTACCCAATATCAAAGCAAGAAGTAACACAATGACAAATCTAATTTTTTAAAGACCTATGAATATATAGAACATTTAAAAAACAAATCAAAACATAGCATTTGGGGGCTGAGAAATAGCTCTGCAGTTAAGAGCACATGCTGTTCTTACAGAGGACCCAGATTTGGTCTCCAGCACACTCACGGCAGCTCACGAGTGCCTGTAATTTCCTTGTAGGGAATCTGATGCCCTCTCTGCAACCAGGAGTGCATCAGACACAGGCTCTATTCCTAGAAGCCACATGGCCATTTAATTACAGAGCAAGTCTGAGGCCATTTTGTGCCTCAACTATATGAAAGCGTATCAACAAAATAAAACAAAGCTTCCTCAATAAATCTTCTCACCAGAACTAATCTTGTCCACTATTAACAGCACCCTACTTTTTATAGTAGTGATAAAGCAACTGTTAGGAAGCCCGTTGGACCCATGAAAACACGAAGCTTCTACTGGACAGCAGCTGAGGGTCAGGGATGTAGTTGGGAGAATGCCTGCCTAATGAGTTCAAGTTCAAACATTTAAAAAAAAAAAATCAGGTATGGAGACATACGCCTGTAATTCCAGCACCTGAAATAAAGGCAAGACCATCCAAAGTCACCCTGAGCTACAAGTTTGGGGGGCAACTTGTGCTGTTTGAAACCTGCTCTTAACAACAACTAAAAAGCTGAAGGAAGAAGCAGGCAGATCACTTTAAGATGGACGCCAGCCAAGTCTACAAGGTGAGTCCCAGCTTAGCTAAGGCAACACAGTAAGATGCTATTTGAAAGCAACTGAAAAAAGTACCACTGACAGAAAATGAGGGCATTAACAGTTATAAAAAAGGAAGGTGGTCAGGCTAAGTAAACGTGCTCTGAAGACATCCCTTCAATGACTGTGGTTAGCATAGGTTTGAAGAGTGGTTTTCAATGGTGGTGGCAGTGGCCTACCTAGAGGGTACTATACACTTGTGAGGGGCATTTTATATGGTCACAAAGATTGAAGAGCATTAAGAGATTCACTGTGTGAGAATACGGCTACTGGATACTCTTGCTCATATATAACAATTCCACCTAAGAAATCTACTACTCCTTCAAGACGTTCAATTGTTAAGCCATTCATTCATGATAGTGAAAAGTTTAGTTATCTAAGCTGGAACCCATCTGCTGTTTACGTAAACCCATTTTGAATAGTTTTTTTTAAAAGACTTATTTATTTTTTATATATGAGTACACTGTAGCTGTCTTCAGACATACTAGAAGAGGGTATCAGATCCTATTACAGACAGTTGTGAATCACCATGTGGTTGCTGGGAATTGAACTCAAGACCTCTAGCAGAGCAGTCAGTGGTCTTAACCGCTTAGCCATCTCTCCAGTCCCTCATTCTGAAC
Organism: Rhynchomys soricoides; assembly: GCA_019843965.1. Lineage (NCBI taxonomy): Eukaryota > Metazoa > Chordata > Mammalia > Rodentia > Muridae > Rhynchomys > Rhynchomys soricoides. Next base: position 94,871 of record JADRCH010000805.1, read on the forward strand.
AGTTTTAAAAGAACTGAACTTTTTAAGAATATAATTACTTTACAAATTGAGATATTTCACTATTGTTTTTTATTCAACCTGAAACCTTCCTTCCTCAGTTTTCTCTGTGATGGGATTAGATACGGCTACAAGGCCTGACTCACATTCCTTGACAGAATCTGAAAGTTGAGGAAGAAATGCCTGATTGCTTTAATTTTCTGATGAAACAGAAAAGGAAGTACTATAGCAATAGTGATATCTCCTGGCCCATCCAGAGATATTAAAGGATAAAAAGAAGCCATTTCCTGTGGTCAAAGGAATTTGCACAGTATATAATAGGTGATTATAGATGTTTGTATAAAAGACTTAAGATCCATGTTTATGAATTGGTAAGATAATGCCAACAAACAATAACATCAATTGAAAAATTAAGGAAGATGGAATATTTAAGATGAAGGGGGGGGCTTTACAAAAAAGAAAAAAAGCAAGGATTTAGGAGTACACATCTTTTTTAAGAGTACACATCTTTTTTAGGAGTACACATCTTTACCTGTACATTTTTTGCAAGTCAGACGCTAAGACTCCAGTATCCACATATTTGCCACATCTATTACTAGTGAGGTACTAAAAGAGAAAATACAACAATTAACTTAGACATTTCAGTCAGTAAGTAAGAGGTTGAGTTATTCCAACACATACTTCAATATAAATTCCTTAGCAATTAAGTGTACCACAAAATAAAAAAGTCTATCATGACCATAATTTTAAAAAAAAGCCACATCAGCCAGGCCTGGATATCGATCACCTTTCATCCACGAACTCAGGAGGCAGAGGCAGTAGGATCTCTTTGAGTTTGAGGCAAGTTTGGTCTACAAAGTGTTTCGGGACAGCTAGGGCCATGCAGGTTATACATTCAACAAGCCATTCAATAAGCCATCTCTGTCTGACTGAGATCAGTGTTTGTGTAGTTTGTGGGGTGTCTCTTGGACACCAACACAATCGAGCTTTTACGCTTTAACTGGATGGAAGGTAGCGTCAATTCCTGCACCCACGTGGCAGTTCACAACTTTTCATAACTCTGTTCCAGGGGATCTGACACCCTCACACAGACATATGTGCAGGCAAAACATCAAAGCATATAAAATAAAATGCTAATAAACAAAAATACTCTATTTTTTAAAAAAGGCAAAATCTGGGGTTGGAGACAGCTACCAGTCACTGAGCAGAGTTAACTAGGAAGCTGAATACAAAGAACTCAAAGAGACCCTGTCTCAAAACAGTAACAAAAAATAGGTGAGTACATTCTTTGGGTAAAGAATAACTCTAAGGCCAGTTGGCTCTAAGGCCGGTTGGTGGTGGCCCTTTAACCCTAAAACTAGGAAGGGAGAGGATGGTAGAGGCCAGCCTGATCTACAGAGCAAGTCCCAGAACAGCATGGGCTACTCAGAGAAAAACCCTGACTCGGAAAACAAAAACAAAACAAAACAAATACAAATTTGGGTCACAGAGTATATAGCTCACACTTAAAAGTGTCAGGCTGAATGAAATTTATATGAAGGTTAAGAGAGGAGTGAAGAAAGAAGGGAGACAAGAAGCACAGGAGATTAAGAACTTAGAGAACTTTCGGACCCCAAAAGACCCAAGGGCGGCAGGTAAAGGAAAACCAAGCTAAGTTCTTTAAACTCCAATTTGGAAAAAAATCTGCAACTCTCCAGATTTAGAAACAATACAAATGCCTTGCGGGGCGTGGTTGGTGGAGCCATTAACCCAGCACTGAAGAAGCAGAGGTAGACTCTCTCTGAGTTCAAAGCTAGCCCGGTCCACAGAGCGAGTTCCCGGCTAGGCAGGGCTACACAGTACGACGACCGAACAAACCCCATATTTCTCCCTCCCTTTAATTCGTATTGCTGACTGCGCCACTGGAGGCATCCACCACACAGTGCTTCCTAGTTAGGAAAATAAGAAAAACACTGGCAAAGCATCCAGGCTCCTGGGCCTGTGTTTACTGTTTCCGAAGGCAATCGCAAGCTCCGGAGAACGGGAATTAACGTTTGAATTATGGACACCGAGAGCATTGGAAGAAAACCCCTTTCCTGATTTAGAAGAGGTCCGAATCCCGAGGGCGGGCCGCTGGCGGCCTCCACAGTGGAAACATTAACAGACCACGCGGGATCTCAGCGGCGGCCTGAGGCGCCAGGCCAGGCAGCCGCGTGAAAATGGAGACGCAGTGTCCTCAGACACACACGCACCTGAATGACCCGTTGCTTCAGTTTCCTGTCTACGAAAACCGCAGGTCTGGGCTTCATGATGCCGCTGCCAGGGATAAGTGCCTCACGTTACCTGGCAGGCTGCAGCTACCGCTACCGCCCCTCTCCGCCGCACCGGAAACTCCGCCCACGCGTGGTCCCGCGGCACCGGAAGTGCCCTCCGCAACTTTTCCTCAGCACGAAAGCTCCGCCAGTAGGCAGGACTGCGCTGCTAAGGAGTTCGGGAAGACCTAGAAGTGCGCGCGAGTTTCTAGTCTGGTTCCTTTTCAGGATTGCCCAGCAGTGCCTAAGCGGCTAGGCCCGATTTGAAGACATTCAACTTTATTGATTCCCAACTGAACAAAGGGACACGGACTCCATTCTTTGCGGCTGCGCAGACTCTCACAAGCAAGTAGTAAACTTGATGCCAAGCCAGGCATAGCGGCAAAAACTTATAATTTCAATATTCGGGAAGCGGAGGCAAGGAAGATTGCTGAAGCGTTCAAGGGCAGCAGAGCCAAGCAGTAAGATGCTGTCTCAAAACAAAAAAGTTTGGGTTTATCACATTCCAGGCTGGGAACCGCAACGTGTTCGCGGTTTTTGTTTGTTTGTTCTACAGAGTCTCACACTGTAAACCCAGGATAGTGTGGAACACAGTCTGCAGCCTAAGTTTTCCCCTTAGAAACGTCTTTTCAGGAAAAAAACAAGATTCATGGCTTTGTTGCAGAAAATAATTTCAGGACAAACCAATATGAAGCAGAATTGGAATTTATTAAAAGATAGTTTTAACACTCTTGAGCACAGTGGTTAATAGGTGCTCAGAGAAAGAACAAGATAAAACCCAAGTGTGAGTATAGGTTTCTTGGCCTTTTCAAGGGAGAATTGTGCATAGGAGTATTTTGCAACGGCCATGTGTTGGAGCCTCTGAGTTGTTATTGGTGTTTGTTTTTAAGGGAAATTATTCAAAGAGCAATTTACAGGTTTAAATGCTTGTTCAGAAGGTTGGATTTGCGGAGGTGTGGTAGCGCACACCTTTAATCCCAGCGCTCAGGAGGCAGAGGCAGATGGAGCTCTGAGTTCGAGGCCAGCATGGTCTACAGAGCTCTAGGAGTTTTCTGAGGAGGGAAAAGTGCTGAGGATACAGAATGGGCTGTCGGTTATGATTCTGTGATAAAATACATGACCAAGGCAACTATCTATAGAAGGGTTTATTTGGGCTCACGGTTCCAGAGGGATAGCTGTCCATTATGGTAGTGCAGAGATAGCAAGCAGCTAGGGCAGCACAAACAGAAAGCCTTGAGCTAACTCAAGCTGATAGGAGTCTTTTGACACCTCAAGGCCTGTCCTCAGTGACATACTTCCTCCAGCAAGGCCACACCTGGTCCTCCTCAAATAGCCACCAACTGGAAACAAGTGTCCAGATGCCCACAACTGAGGGACATCTATTCAAACCACCACAGTAACCATGCCTGGCAGTCCTTAGTTTTCAGTTCAGGATATGAAACCTAAAAGCCTCATATATGATAGGCAATCACTCCACCAGTTGAGCTATATCTAGTGAACTATATATTTCTAGCTTCGACATTCATTCTTCTTCTTAAATGCCAGAATAATATTCCATTGTATATGTATATATTTTAATCCATTCATATCTTGATGGGTGTCCGGGTTGGTTTTGTAACTTGTCTGTTCATGTGGGAGTGGTGTTGTGATAAAATATGTGAATTGTAGGTATCTCTTGTGTACTGACATTCATTTGGACATATTATATAATATATAGAATATACGGGGGTCAACTAGATCACATGATAGCTGTAGTTTTAGGGGTCTTCTTTCTGTCCTCCATAGCATCTGTTTACAGTCCCACAAATAGTATAGAAGGGTTCCTTTCTTTTCAAACCCTTGCCAGCATTTGTTGTTGTTAATTATTTATTTTTAATGATTGCCTTTCTGACTAGGGTGAGATGGAATCTCAGTCGAGATATTTGCATCTGTGTGTGTCACACCTCTCTCAATAGCAGGTATGTAATTTTACATTGCCACTAACATGTATAAGAATTTCAATTGTTCAAGCTGAACACCTTGGCTCATTTTATAATTCCAGCGTTCAGGAGGCTGGGGCAACAGGATTGGTGCAAGTTTGAGGCTAGCCTATGCCACTTGATGAGTTCCAGGCCATTCTTGGCTACTGTGTGAGACCCTGCCTCAACGACAGCGACGATGAATAACAGTATTTCATATCTTTATAAACACGTATATTCTGCTCTTTTCATAGTAGCCGTTCTAATAAATGCATCACCTCACTGTAAGTTTGATTTACTTTTCCCTAGTGATTAGTAAGACTAAGAGTCTTTTCATGTGCTCATTGGCCATTTGTATAATCTTGGGCAGATGCCCCTTAAGTTATTCTCTCTCTCTCTCCCTCTCTGTCCCTCCCTCCCTCCCTCCCTTCCTCCCTCATCCTTTTTCTTCCTCTCCTTCTTTTTCTCTGTAAAACAGCCCTGGCTGTCCAGGTACTTGCTTTGTAGACCAGGCTGACCATAAACACGAAGAGATATGCCTACCTCTGCCTCCCCAGTGCTGGGATTAAATTAGGAGTGCACCACCATGCCTGGCTTCCACTGGCATTTCTTAATTCCATTTGCTAGATATAATTGCTGTGCTGCATTTTAGGAATTCTTTTATGTTTGAGTTATTAATCTCTGAAGAGATATTCAAATCATGAATATTTTCTCTAATTCTAGGGGCTGCCTTTTGCTTTCTTGAAGCAATTTTGTTGGTTTTTGAGACAGCCTATCTCTATTATGTATCTTTGGCTGTCCTGGAACTCCTATGTAGACCAGGCTGTCCTCAAACTCACTGAGATCCATGAGCCTCTGACCTGAGCTGAGATTAAAGGCATTCGATGCGATACCCAGTCCCTCTCCTCTTTCTTTTCTTTTCCTTCTCTCTCTCTCTCTCTCTCTCTTTTTCCTGTTATTGTTTTGAGACATCTTGCTACTTGGCCCTGTTGCCTATATTTTTATATTATATAAAATATTTATGTTATGTATGAATATATGTTTAGATAGAATATATATATTTAGAGTTACACTTTCCTTTAAATTCATTGTTGAGATTACTTAGGGATGATCACTGTTCATTTCTTCTCTCCATTTCCTTGTTTTCTTTTTGGTCGTAGAAAAATGGACACTTTGATGTCATGTAGCAACTTCTTCCATCTGTTTTGTGTCCGACTCCGTTAAGCCCCACCTGCTTTTCTTTCTATTTTCTTGTCTTTTTTTTTTCTTTTTTGTGAGACAGGGTCAGAACTCACAGAGATCCACCTACCTCTAACTTTGAGTGCTGGGATTAAAGGCCTGTGTCACCACAGCTGGCCTCAGTTGTTTTCCTTCTTTAAAAAATTTAGGTTTATTAACTGTTTGAGTAAAACCCCTTCGAGACAGTGTCGAGCTGTATAGTCCTGCCTGGCCTAGAATTCACTTTGTATACCAGGATGTCAGAATGTTTTTGAATTCGGAGAACCACCTGCTTATTCCTCCTGAGTGCTAGGATTAAAGACATGCCATCATATCTTATAGCCATTTAAATCTAGTATTTACACTAAAAAGTCTAGACATGGGAGGCATAAACTGAGGTAAAAACCTACTGGCTCAGTGAAGTAACTTTATTTTCTTTACTATATACAAAAATCTATTTACAAACCTGATCCTACAACTAAACTACTAATCTCTATCTGTGTCATTCTACCAAGCTAGTCTACATTTCTCTTGGCCTCCTCCAAACCCAAGAGGGCCCCTTAGCTCTCTTTGCTAGAATACCATCCCCCTCCCTGCTCCCCTCCCGAGTTCTGCCAGCTTCCTTCCCATTGTTCATGAAAGCCCAAAGAGAAAATCCCTCTCTCTTAACCAGAGCTCCCTCCATAAAGGCTCTTTCAAGTCAAGAGAGAGCCAGAGCTCTATCAAAGGTCCAATGGCTTGTAAAAACAAATCTCTGGCTCCTCCCTTACACCCTTGGCAGGCTGAACCATGTCACTGTCATGGAGGAGGGGGACTCCAAGACAAGTCTGTAGGGGCTAAGGGGGAGCTCAAGGCTGTTGTTTTAAAAATAAAAATCTTTTTTAAAAAAAAACAAAAACAAAAACAAAATTCTCAGCAGTCAATTCACCAGGTAAGATTCAGGAGCCAGATGCTGTGCTGAAAGCCTGCTAGCTCAGAGAGGAGAGAAAGTGTCCAGCTGACCTTCCTATTCCACTGATGTCCCAGAAGGAATAAAGCTCCTTCTCCAGGGTATCTTAAAAACCCTTCAGCTCTAAGCCCTTCCTTTCTATTTACTTAGTGGTCACTCCTCTTCAGCTGGTTGTTTGCTCTGCCTTTTAACCTAGGCTTAATTTTATTTACCTCCTGGATTAAAGTGTGTGCTACAGCTGGGCCACACAAGTACTTGTTAACAGTAAACAGAAAGCTCTACAATCAGAGGCAAACCACAATTAGAAACAGCTCACAGCGCCCCGGGCAGTGGTGGCGCACACCTTTAATCCCAGCACTCGGGAGGCAGAGGCAGGTGGATTTCTGAGTTCGAGGCAGCCTGGTCTACAGAAGAAGTTCCAGGACAGCCAGGGCTACACAGAGAAACCCTGTCTCGGAAAAAAAAAAAAAAGAAGTCTCAACGGTGGTTCACAGTGATTAAGTATCCTGCAATCTCAGGTCATAGTGCAAAGAACACAAGACCTCTCTCCAAGCAGCTTGCCTTAAAAAGGGCAGGAACCTTAGCCCTCTTATCTGTGGGGGCTTTTAAAGGCACACCCAAGCGGTGTCTTTTCAGGACACACGTAACTGCATCTGACAAACCAGTATCTATTTAAACTTTTCTATTTTGCTAACAGGTTTTCCAAGTACAATAAACAAATGCCTGTAATAATACCTGGCCTGCTAACTTTTTATGCTGATCATTTCCTTCTCATAGATTGATTCCCTGTAGAGGAAATCTTTGTGTACTGTGTGGAAGCCTCGCCTGCCAGTAAAAAACCTATGGCCAATGAGTTGAGGTGGGATTAAAAGGTGGGACATCCGGCAGAGGGAGAGAGAATTCTGGGAAATAGTTAAGCAAAGGAGATCTGCCCCAATGCTGGAGGAGATGGCTGCATAAAACTGAGGAGAGGACTTAGGATAAAATAAATGGGTAATTAAGTTATGAGCTAGTCAGAGAATAGGCTGAAGCTTTTGGTCTAAGCATTTATTCATGAAATATTAAGTTTCAGAGGCATTATTTTGGGGAGCTTGTGTGAGGGTGGAAAAGCCCATTGTTACAATCCCCCATATCTGACACAGCAACCATGCTTTTGAGTTTTAGGTAGAATAAGACAAAATTCATCTTAATGGCAAATGGTAATTTAATATTTGTGGTTAGGGGGTTGGAGAGATGGCTCAGAGGTTAAGAGCACTGGCCGCTCTTCCAGAGGACCTGAGTTCAATTCCCAGCAACTACATTGTGGCTCACAGTCATCTGTAATGGGATCTGATGCCCTCTTCTGACATGCAGGCATGCATGCCGGTAGAGCACTCATATACATTAAAAAATTAAAGCAAACAAAATAATTGTGGTTAATTATGGTGTGTGCTATGACATTTTCTCAGGATAAAAGAGCATCTAAAGAATATAGGACAGGCCCAGTGTGGTGATAGAGCGCTGGATCCCCTGGAAATGGAATTGCAGACAGTTGTGAGCTGCCATGCCAATGTTGATTACAGACAGTTGTGAGCTGCCGTGCAGATGTTGATTACAGACAGTTGTGAGCTGCCATGCAGATGTTGAGAATGGAATCCAGGTCCTCTGCAAGAGCAGCTAGTATTCTAAAGCCTTCCCTTCAGCACTCCCCTTCAAACACCCCCCCCCTTTTTTTTTAAACACAGCAAGCTTCCACTGTCTTGGGCCTCTCTGGTCCCTTGTAAGTCTTCCAACACCACTGTTTCATTGTGTGAGTTCCTCAGCCTGGTCTTTGCTGGTGTTCAGGTGTTTCTTCGTGCCCTTCAGAGTACTCGGGACTGCTTTTAATTGCGATGGTTTAGTCTATCTTCCCCCACACTTACCATGCAAGGTACAGGCTTGTGGGTACCTTCCTCTCCGTTCACTCGTGTCTCTAAGGCCTAGAACAGTGCCTCACATACACTAGCTGCTCAGAAAATACAAGTTAAATAAATGGATGAGTGAGGGAACGACTGCTGTAATTGGCTTTCAAAGGCTTATCACCCACCTAAGTTCTTTTTAATATTTAGTTGCTACTTTATTGCCTTATTGCCCAGCAGAGCACTTGCTCGCTCTGTTCATTTCTGCACTTGAAGTGTACAATACCTCTTTGTAGGGGTGTAGTAAGAATTATTTGTCCTCTTTAAAAAAAAAAAAAAAAAAAGGTTGAGTAAATACTGGATTCTGTAAAGATCTTAAAATTCAGAGGTGAAAAAGCTTGCTGTAATCGAGAATTGGCAAGCAACTGGGCAAGTGCTGGAGAAACAGGTTAGGAACGGAAGAGCAGATCTCAGTGGCTTTGTATTTGAGATGAAAAGTTATAGAATGCAGGTGGGTAGAGAACAGACATTAAAGCAGCCACGTGCGGAGACCTATGCCAATAATCCCAACACTGAAGAAACCCAAGTTAGAGGCCAGCCTGGACTACAAAGCAAGATTGTACCACACTCATACAAAGTATATTCCATGGAAACCAACAATGGTAGGCAAGAAAGGATGGATAGAAAGTAAAAGAAAGAAAATTTCATACACGGTGAGTAACTTCTTACAGTAGATACTCAATGAGGGTGAGCTCCCTGGGCAGGAGTGAACTGCATTTACCATCATGCATCGCTTCGGGGAAGTGGCTTTTCTGAACCACAACTCCCGGCATGCCGCCTGTCCTGGCGCGGCAGGGAGCTGGTTTGACGGGCAGAGCGGTGGCGGAGGATGGAGGCGGTGGTGTTCCTCTTCTCGCTCCTCGACTGTTGCGCGCTCATCTTCCTCTCTGTCTACTTCGTATCCTTGGTTGAAGCGGGCCGCGGCCGCTGCTCATTCCCAGGGCTACCGCCGGGGCAATGGGCGGAGGGTGGGCCCGGCGGGCGCTGGCAGGTGTGGGGTGAGGGGGCGGCGCCGCGGGCCCGGGTCGCGAGCGGAGAAGCCGCGCTGCGCCTCTGGCGGGCCTGAGCCGGCTCCCCCTGCCTTCTCTCCGCCTGCCCTGGGCCGCCGGGACCCCCGAGAGAGCGAAGCCGTTCCAGGCGTAGCCGGCGGGCGGGAGGCTTTGCCGCCTTCTCTGGTCCCCGGCAGCACCCTTGCCCCTTTGTCCTCGTGGGTGTCTGCGCTTCTGGGGACTCCCCACACCCAGGAGATGACTCATTCCAAGAACCGGCGGTGAGCTTCCTTCACGTGCAGGTCTTTAGAGAGTTTTCCAAAGGAGTTATGGCAGAAGCATTCACAAAGTGTTTGCTGGTTGCCTTCGGCAGGGGAAGATCTGTAAACTCAGTAACTACATGTGACTTAGTTCCCAGTTCTAAACTTAAAAAAATAATATTCTCCGTGTTAAAATTCAATATTTTCTGTAGTTGTTTCTTTTACAGGTTTCAAACGGTGTTTTCCAGACTAATAAATGTTGTCCATCAACCTAGCACTGTAGCAGTTGTGTGGCTACAGTTGGGGATGATAGTCTTTGTTATAGCAGTGTTGTAACGCAGCAGTGAACCAGTTTTAAGTAATTAAATATGACTAGAAAAGTGCTTAGGGACCTTTGGCTGTTGCCCCTTTTCCTATGAAATCACGTCCTCTTCTCTGATCGAATTTAACTTTTTGTTTGGCACCGTGTAACTTTGGAATGGCTGCACAGAGTATATTTCCCACTTTATGGTGAACTGACAGTTTGTTTTCGTTAGGAAGGGACAAAATTTGGACCTAGGAATCTTGCCCAGTACTGTATCTTACCTGCTTTGATTTTCTTTAGGATTGTAGATATTTATTTCCTAAATAGACACAATGAGAATTTGTGTTGAACACCCAGTGGCTGCCCTATTGCAATTATCTAGCCGCAGTTCTTACTTTGATGATTTCTAATATAAAGAGTCCTGTATTTTATTAGCTTTGAGGAACTAATTAAAAGGGCGAGATCTCTTACCTAAGTTCCAATGACCAATGTAATATAAGGGACCAGAGCAGAAATGCAACAACAATTTAGCAGCAGCAGCAGCAGCAGCAGCAGCAGCAGCATTTGCAGTTTGGAAAACTGATTTGATCATTAAAACAGTTTTGATCTATCTCAGATCATGTATATATGTACATACTAACTGGAACGTTTAACAGTGGTTACACAATCAGGGCTCATTTTGGTGAAAATTTAGCATTTTACAGTGTTGTAGGATTGTTGCAGTAATAACTGTACAGAGAGTAGGTGGAGAATGATCAGAATAGATTTCATGTAGACCATAGGAGTGTGTGGAGTTTGAATAGAGAAGAAATCTACCGGGGGGGGGGGGGGGTAGATATTTGCAACCACTGGCAAGAGCAAGGTTCAGGGCAGGCATGCTCATTTTTGGGTGATGGTTAAAGATCATCAGGAGTACATGATTGCTTTAGGTTGTAGCAAGAGGTCAGGATGGGAAGGAGGAACTAGATCAGATAAAGGGGGGGGGCTTTTTTTAATCCTGCAAGCAATTGTGAGTCGCTGCAAACTTTTGACATAAACATAGTGGCTTTAGGTCAAGGATACACAATTTCTGTTAGAAATAAGTTCCAGATTTTTTGTTGCTCTGGGAGTGTGGCTCAGTGGTAGAGTGCCTGTACAGAATGGATAAGGTGCTGGACCTGGGGTAGAGGAAATACGGTCATCTGGTGACTAAAGTTAACAATGTATCCCATTTGGGAAAAATGCTAAGACTAAAGGAGACTGATTTTACCACAAAGTAACCATATGAAGGGATGCATCTTGGTTGGCTAGGTTTTATCATTCTACAATGTCTATATTATTTCAAATCTATATATGATAAAACATATAATTCTGTTACTTTAAATGCTTAAAGTACAGTAGTTTACTAGAAAGATGAATCTGCAGAGTAGATTGAAAATTAAAAAGATTGGAAGATAAACCAGTTGAGATGAGAGTCTTCTGAATTTGAATTATAGTGTTGTGTTGGCATTGACTGTGAATTTGTGGGAAAAGTGGTGAGTAGGAGATACTTGGTTGAGAATATTTTACTTTTTCACTACATTTTACCTTTTTTTTGAGACAGTGTTTATTGTACGCCACCATAGCCTTGAAATTCACATTTCTGTGTACAGAGGATGGGCTTGAACCTGTAACCCACTCTGTCTCCTGAGTGCTAGAATTGCTTTCTGAAACAAATTCCTGAAGCTTGACAGATGGCTCAATAAGGTAAATGCCTGCTGTGCAAGTGTGAGGACTTAGTTCTGATCCCTAGCACTGGGGAAAGAGGGGACAGAGGGATCCCAGCGGCCTGTTAGCTAGTCAGTCCAGTCAAACAGCAAGGTTCAGTGTTAGTCAGGGGCCATGTCTCAGAAGCTAAGGTGGAAAGAAATAGAAGAAAATGGCCAATATCAACCTCTGGTGTATACATACACATGAACACCAAAATTATGTATATATAATTCCTTATCTTGATTACCAGATCATTACATTGTCTGATTTAGAATGTGATTACATTAACGCTAGATCATGTTGCTCAAAATTAAACAAGGTAAGACATTTCTTTGCTCATTTTTGGTTGATGCAAATTCTTTTCATATTAAGTTTTATTATAGATAATCAACATTTTCATTTTTTATTTTAGCATTTTTGTACCCATTGTAATGTCTTAGATAGAACTGCTATGTTTTCCAGTATTTTAGATCATAAAGTTACACTAGATCTGACTTTAAATTTTGTTTCTTTACTGTGGAAGTCCCTAGTCTTGCGTGCATGAGGCTGGTTCTTGTTTTCTGTCTTACACTGCCACCTCCCATTCATGGAAGAAATGTTCAGTCTGTCTTGTGTTGAGTGGAAGAAGACCTTCCTTGTGTGGTCTGTGGAAAGAAGTGGACTTGATTAATTTGTCTTTGGGTCATTTTCTATTGAATATAAGAACTTTATATTGGCATAAATCCTCTAAGTTGGGGGGTTTAAGATAGATACAGGGAAAACATTTGTCCCTGACTCATTTTATGAGATGAGTAGACAAAGAAGCTTTCTGGATAAAAGTTTGTGTGAAACTGTATTGAAGGGCCCTTTTTGCTTGACTTGAAGAACAATTCCCATGTTATATCACGTCTTTAGTCTACTGGGGAAAAAAAAACAGAAAAACAAGAGGTTCTAAGAGGAGTTGGTTGTTAGGCATTCCCTCACTGAAATCACCCTCTTCCTCATTGCTGTCATTTTTACTGTACCTGGCTTGTGCTAGTTTCTTTTTTCTTTTTCTTTTCAGAGTAAGTTGATGTTCCAGCATTTGTGTCATGATGATCCACTCTTGTAAAAATGTGTCCTTGTTGGGCCTCAGGGTAGACAGTGGGTACTATTTCCCGTGAGCCCCCTCCTCCCCCACTGCAGAATTGTTCCTTTCCTTGTGTTAACTGTCACATTTCAGCCAGGCGGTGATGGTGCACACCTTCTAAGCACTCCGGAAACAGAGGCAGGCAGATCTCTGAGTTCAAGGCCAGCCTGGTCTACAGAATGAGTTCCAGGACAGCCAGGGCTACACAGAGAAACCTTGTCTCAAAAACAAACAAATAAGCAAATAAGAAAGAAAAAGAAGCAGAAAGGGGGGGACGTGTTGTCATATATATATGTCATATATATACACATATATACATACACATATAATATATATACATATATAATATATGTATATATCATATATACATATAGATACATATAATATGTCATATAAATATTTTTATTTCTTTAGTTTTCTGGTTTCTACATGGTAAAATGTTGGACGTGGTAGTGAGTGCCTGTAATCCCAATATTTAGGAGGCTGAGGGGGGAGTTTTACCCTGAGGCCAACCTGGACTTCCCAGCAAGACCCCTTCCACTTTTTCTCCCACAAATGAATTAGGAAAAGATGAAAAGAAGTATCAGTTTTTCCCCAGGACAGGCAGTTTGTGGGCCACTCCATAGGGCGCTGGGAAACAAACTCAGGTCCTCTATGAGTAGCAAGTACTCTTAACCACTAAACCACCTCTCCAGCTCGCTATTTTAAATTTTCTATTCTTATTTTGTTGTTTTGAGGCTGAGTCTCTCTAGGTAATCCTGGCTGGCTTTGAACTTCCCATGATTCCCTTGCTTTCCTAGTGCAGGGATTGCTAGCACTTACTATACCTGGACATTTTTAAAACTTTGTCTTTCTGCATGGCCTTTGCTTCCTCAGGATTCTGGACATGGAAAATTGTTTTCAGAGGTGGGCCTGTTACTTTAAGGTTGACATTCTAATTGAAAAGACATGTGTATGGATATGTGCCATGCTAATTTAGAGCAGGAGGTTTTAGCATATTGGCATAGATGCTGGGATAGAAAGTGACTAATACTCTGCCTTTTCCTTAGTTGTTCTGAGCTGCTTAGTGAAAGAGCTTAAGCCTTTGCTTAGGGTGAAATAGAACTGAAATTTAACTGCTTTAGTTTTGAGCTGTTACCTGATGTATTTGCCTAGGGTAAGAAGTGATAACCCTGCCTGGGGTTTCTGCATCTAAAATAACTCAGTATATTCATCAATTTGGCTTGAGTGTCATGTTCAGCCAGGAAAGAGATCAGTGATGTAATGCTCTGTTCTTGGATTGTAGTGGGTGATACCAGAGTTGGTTGGCCACACCATTGTCACTGTGCTGATGCTTGTCTCCTTGCACTGGTTCATCTTCCTTCTCAACTTACCTGTTGCCACGTGGAATATATATAGGTAAGTTTACTGTTTTCTGATGGTACATGCCTGTAATCTCAGCATTGGAAGTTGATTTAGAAGGAGCAGGAGTTTAAGTCTAGCTTTGGCCATCTAGTGAATTTGAAGTCATCCTAGACTACATAAAACCGCAGACAAAAGAAAATAATTAACAGGTTCTCCCCACAAAAACATCCAGTGATTAAATAAAGAACAACAAAATACTTTATGAAATCAGAATAAAATATTGTTCACTTTGGTATATTGGGCAGATAGAAGTTTGCATGGCGCTCAATCTTGTAGTAAAGAACAAAATTCCCATGCATAAGAGTGATCTAATGTTTAGTCGTGAAGCCTAAAGACTTGTGAAATGTTTTCATTGCCTTGAATATCATTTTCTTCTAAGAACAGTCAAAGGCTTGAGACAATAAAGCTTTTATTTATATCTATAATACTGGAAGTACATCAAACAAAATTGCAGTTTAATGCCTGCAAAGTAGGTAACTTGTGTTTGGGAGGTTTTCGATTATTTATTTTGAGGTCTTTGCTTTTGCAGTGAAGATTAACACTAAAGTTTTGATTTAAAAAAATTTTAGGAAGTAGGGAGCTAGATAGTCAGTGGTTGACAGCACTTACTGTACAGTAATGAGTGTAGGAGTTTAGATCTAGCACTTAGAAGCCCAGCATTCTGTATTCCTACACAGACAGAGAGACACACATACACACAAATAAATAGATTTTTTAAAATTTATGAAGTGGATTGGTCACTTTCCTCATGGCTGTGACCAAAATGCCTTTCAGAAACTGTTTAAAGGAAGAGAATTATTTTTAGCTTATCATGTCAGAGTTTTCAGTCCTTGATTGCTTGGACACAAGCCCTTGGCCAGGAGGTGTTCTTCATTCCATCTCAGCTGAAAGCAAAGAAAAGGAAAACAGAAGGGACCAGTATTGAATGGAGAAGAGCCAGGATCTTACCAGTCCAGTTCAGAAAATGGGGAAAATATTATATTGTTGGAACAGGGTTGCATTAGTAGGAATGAAAAAGAGACAGCTTGTAAAGGGAGTGGGAAGGGCAGTGGCAGGAGTTCAGTGGGCTGTGAAAGGTGAGAGGCCAGAACGACAGAAGAAAGTTTTAAGGATTGCCAAGGAACTTAGATAACATGGGTTCTGAATTGTAAGTCTTTTTGAGACTGTTTGCAGGTGTTATTTGGATATTCAAGTGAAAGCACCGCCTATTCAGGTACAGATAGACCAGTGGGATTTAGGGGACAGTTTAAGACATGTGAAACTCAAAGAGGCTTTTATGTTTCAGAGAAATGACATCGAGAAACTGTGTGTGGGGGCTGGAGAGATGGCTCAGATGTTAAAGGCTAGGCTCACAACCAAAGATGTAAGGGAAACTGTGTGGCGAGAGTGAGGAAATCATGAAGCCTTGACATGCAAGCAGGAGGAGGTTATTTACAGTACCAGGTTCAGACATGTATATTACACATGCGGTGCAGTCTGGATGGTGAAGCCATTGCTGATAACCATTGATTCTCTCATAGTTTTCCTTCTCAATTCATAGGAACAAGTTTCTGAAAGCTGGGTGTGGTGATACATGCCTGGAATCTCAGCACTCGGGAAGCTGGGAAAGGATGGTCCTCAAGTTCAAAGCTAGACTGGACTATATAGTGACTTAGAAGCCAGTTTGAGCCACAGAGTGGAACCCTGTCTCAAAAAGGGGGCTATGGAAATGCGTCAGTGGGCAAGGTGCACGCATGATGACTGGGTTCCGACTCCAGCATCCACATGAATGCCAGATGGGCATGTTGACCTGGGCTTTCTGCACGCTGACTCTCAGTTGGACGCAGGTTGTCCCTGGAGCAAGCCAGCTCTCTCAACTAGCTGAATTAGGGAGTTCTTGGTTTGGGCAGGAAACCCTGCTTCAATTGTAAGATGAAGAGCAATTGAAGAAAACACTTGATGTCATCCTTTACCCTCCACGTACACACAAGCATGCATGCATACATGTATACCACACTCGTAAACACACAAAAAGATCCTTAGATGTTTCTGGGAACTTTATAACATTAAATTGGAATCTCCTTTAACTTGTATCTAGTGAGAAAGAGCTAAAGAGAGACAGAGTGTTAGAGGTTCTCAGTAAAGTCAACAGTAGCTTCCAAAGGAGAACCAGCTTACCTATATGATGGTAGACTTCATACAGCTCTATTGTCTGACTTTGAGGCTACAATACCTGGTTCACATTTGCAGGTTCACTACTCTTTTGAAACTGTTTGTTAGTATTCATGTTGAGATCTTATTTCCTTTTATGTGTGTGTCCTTTGTCAGGTTCATTATGGTGCCAAGTGGTAACATGGGAGTATTTGATCCAACAGAAATACACAACCGGGGACAGTTAAAGTCACACATGAAAGAAGCCATGATCAAGCTTGGTTTCCACCTGCTCTGTTTCTTCATGTATCTCTATAGGTAAGTTTAGAATAGTCTTCACAGCAGCCTGACTGAATGCCATGCCTGCATTTAGTTCATGAGGTATTACTCTTCTGGAGAATTTTGTATTAGCATTGTTAACACTTTCAGGAATTATGTGAGTTTATTGTAGCTGTATACATTTTTTGATGTCATTAATTGGTGTTCTATCTAACCTACAGTAGAGTTATACCTATTTCTTAGCTGTTGAGGCGATTAATATGCTTAAGACTGCCATTGCTGTTCTTTACTCTTAGAATCTAACTGAGAGGTTTCACTGTTCTATTTCAAAAAGCCAGAAGGAAAAATATATACATGCATATATGTATGTACACAGACAGACAGTCAGACAGATATATCAGATGCCCTAGAACTTGAGTTACAGTTATGAGCTGCCACATAAGTGCTGGGAACTGAAACTAGGTCCTCCGCAAGAATAAGAAGTGCTCTTAAGCATGGAGCTGTATCTCCGCCCCAAGATACTGGTTTGTAAAAAATTATTTTAGCCAGGCATAGTGGTATACATCTTTAATCTCAGCATTTGAGAGGCTGAGGCAGGAAAATCACAAATTCAATGCCATCCAGGACTACTTAGTAAGCTCCATGGTTCCCAAGTTACAGCAAGAGCCTATCTCAAAAATAAGAAAACAGCAGAGAGCGAGTAGCACTTAGGGGCAGGGCTAGGGCGTGTCCTTACAGCTACGCCAGTGGGCAGCCTGTGGAACTGTTTAGTCTGGGCTGCTGTACCCCTGTGGGGTGTACCCTCCCCCTTTCTATCCTTCCTTTTCCTTCGTCAGCTTGTTGGTTTTGGCTATATCGTTGTTACTTTACCCCCTGAATGTCGTCCATAGTTGAAATGGTTGGGATGAATGCTTTGTTTAAAAATGATTTTATTAGCCGGGCAGTGGTGGCGCACACTTTTAATCCCAGCACTTGGGAGGCAGAGACAGGCAGATTTCTGAGTTCGAGGCCAGCCTGGTCTACAGAGTGAGTTCCAGGACAGCCAGGGCGACACAGAGAAACCCTGTCTCGAAAAAACCAAAAGAAAAAAGGAAAAAAAAAAGATTTTATTACCAGATTTTTAGCTTTTATTTCAGGGATTTTCTTCTTCTCTCACACCTGCTACAGTACCTTTCACTCAGCAGGCATTCAGGGAATCCTTAGATGGAATTAAACTTTTGGGGAAAATGCTCCCATTGTTTAGAGAATGGTGAAGTGCGTGCCTTTGGTTTGATGGTCAACTTGCTCATGTAGTGGGATCTGGGCTCTTCTGTGAGATTTGGGACACGCTCCTTAGCCTCTGTGTACCTCTGATTTTCATCTGAACATGAGCTCTTACTAAAACTTACCTCAAGGGATTGCAGCATGAACTAAGTGCTGTGAAGTACTTGAGTGTATTCTCTATAGTAAACTCAAAATCTTCAAGATATCAGTGACTGCCTTTAACCTGCCTATTTATTCTATTGGTAACTGAGGAACACTGTGTTTTTGTCCGTGCACTGTAGTAATTTTAGTCTGTTAGTCAAGGTTGATCTTGATCTGATGATCAAGAGCAAGGTTGATCCCTGCACATCAGATATATTTCTCTCTTTTGTTTATTTTCATTGTTTTTTCAACACAGGGTTTCTGTGAATAGTCCTGGCTATTCTGGAACCCACTCTCAGGCTGGCCTTGAACTCACAGAGATCCGCCTGCCTCCCCCTCCCAGGTGCTGGGATTAAAGGTGTGTGCTGCCATGCCCAGCTATATCTCATTTTTTAAAAAATTATTTTTATTTTTTATGTGTATTGGTGTTTTGCCTGTGTGTGTGTGTGTTCGCAAAGGTGTTGAATCCCCTGGAACTGGAGTTATAGACAGTTGTGAGCTACCATGTGGGTGCTGGGAATTGAACCCAAGTTCTCTGAAAGAGCAGCAGGTGGTCTTAACTACTGAGCCATCTCTCCAGGCCCTATATTTCATTTTTTAACTGAGGTGATTTTCTTGAGTATTTCGTGTCCTGATGTCACCTCAAGTGACAAGAAGGAGCAGTTTCCATCCCGACAGGGGAAGTGTTCAGCTTGGCAGTTGCAGTCTGTGGTAGTACAGAGAATGAAGGAGGAGATGTCTGGGTCTTGCTGCCCTCACAGCCCACAGACCAAGGGCAGCTTGTATGCCAGACCGCATGGGAGCATGATGGGCTGTGGAAGGAAACCTAACTGCACTGAGCTAAGTCAGCTCCCCGAAGAAGTGCCTCAGAGGCCAGCCATAAGTAGGCATTACTGGGTTAATAGCAGAATGCTAGGACTCTGCACAAGGCAGAGATCTGGATAGGGAATTAGTGTAGTTTGTTTTGTTGTTGTTTGTTTTGGCCTGGGCATAGCTTTCATTTATTTATTTTAAATTTATTTATTATTATTTATACAGAGTCTCTCTGTGTAGACCAGGATGGCCTTAAACTCACAGAGATCTACAAGCCTCTGCCTCCTGAGTGATGAGATAATATGTGCCTGGCCATATTTTGTTCTTAAAGAATTTATTTTTATTTGTGTGTGTGTGTACGCATGTGCTCATGCATGTGGATATGTGCATGTGAGTGCAGGTACCCTTGGAGGCCAGAGGCATTGAATCCCTGGGGTTACAGGTAGCTTTTGTGAGCCACCTGACAGTGGTCCTCTGGAAGAGCAATAAGTGCTCTTACCTGCTGAGTCATCTCTCCACCCCCTATTTGTTTTTTAATGACAGCACCAAATTGGTTTTAGATTTTACTCTCCCCTCTCATCTCATCTGTTTATTGTTTTAGTGAGAACGTTAGAGGCTTTCATCCGAGCACTCATCCTATTTGGTACTGAGTGATGCAGTGAGTGTTTCTTCATGAACCTGGGCATGCAGGTCTGAATGTATTGCATTCCAGGGGAGCCCTAAAGAAACAGTAGTAATTCCAGTTTCTTCTTTTTACAGTATGATTCTAGCTTTGATAAATGACTGAAGCTGGAGAAGCCGGGTTGAAGCCAACCTACACTACACACTGCACAATTGAGGAGCCAGAGACTATTAAAACCACCCTTAGAACCATGACCAGAGCAGTATATATTTTGGTCTTTGAACAAAAAAAAACAAAAAACAAAAAACAAAAAACCTATTTTTGCTGTATTTTTACCACATAAAATATTTAAAAAAATAAATTGAGTTTTTGTAGATTTCTGATTTCTCAACCCCACCACATGAAGGTGTTTTGTCTCCTCTGTGGCTGTTTGGTAGAAGCAGGAATGTGTCCCAGCTTTGCATGCCAAAGAGAGAAAGGACACACCTAAAAGAGCCCTTACTACAGTGGTTCTCAACTTGTGGGTCACCACCCCTTTAGGAGTCAAATGACTTTCACAGGGGGTTGCCTAAGACCATTGAAAACACAGATATTTACATTGTGATTCGTAACAGTAGCAAATTTACAGTTATGAAGTAATAACAAAAGTGGTTTTCCGTTTGGGGCTCACACCAGGAGGAACTGTGTTAAAGGGTGACAGCTTTAGGAGTTGAGAAGCCCCGCCTTAGTAATGAGCAGGATGGCCAGAAAAGCCAGAGCAGGAAACCACACAGCTAGTCTGGACACCTGAAGAAACTCATGTTAATGTGGCCTAAGGATTTGGGGGGCTTTTCAGCTAAGTCTTTCAATAGAAAATGACATTTTAAAATATATTTATTTGCAGTATTCGAAACCGTATGATCCATGTGCCCAAGTACAATGTAATTCCTGCTTACAGAAAGGAAAAATAAATTTTAAGATCAAGATTTTATTAAGAGCTTTCATTTTAAAGCTTGTACCTCCATAACTCGTCCCACCTCATAAGTCACCCCAGCTCTTGCCAGACCCTAGCGTCACATCGTAACTGACTCTTCCATTTGTATTTGATTTCTTTAATAATAATATATTTTAATGGATTTGTAGAAGTGATTTGGCAGAAGTCACTCAGAATCAGGAAACCAGTCAGTCATTGTTAATAAACAAAACAACAGCCTGGGCGTGCTCACTCGGTGCAGAATTCACTGCAGCTCCTGTTGCACTGACCACTTTGTGGACTGGGAACCCAGCACGGGCCGTTGCATGCACGTGGCGGTACCTGCCTACTCTTAAGCTGCTCTGGATGACAGCGAGCAGTTAACCTAGTCTGTGCTTATTGTGTCTTGCAGTGTGGTGTGAATCTGGCAACCCAACCTCTTTCTTAGTTGCACTTTAGCGTTGGTATTATAAGCACTGACACGTAAGGAAACATGACTACACTGTGGCATAATGGACCTTAGTGGCCAAACAAAGCGTGTGCTTCCCCCAAAAGATGAAATGTTTAAATGTTGCATGTCTCACTGAGTGAAGAGTTGGTAGAAGTAAGAGCCAGGACACTGGATTCCCTGTTAGAACAGGAACTGGGCTCTGACCACACAGGAAAAACGGGTTGGATGGCATGCGAAGGAAACTTGGTTCCCTGGGCCTGTGAAAGCAGGGAGATCCTCCCTAAGGTAACAGTAGGCGTTACTTTATATTTCTCATCATATTGGCTCCCTCTGGGGCACCATCTGCCCTCAGTGTGATTCATGCTTTGCAAACAGACCTGCTGGGGGCTTCATAGGACCGAGAGCCACGGTGGAGAGCTTTTGTCTAAAATGTTTGAGCTTAACCCAAACTGAAAGCCAAGTAGCCGAGCACCTTTGGGCTGTCAGTTGTCTTGTCGGGCATGGGCTGCAGAGGAGTGAATGAGCTAGCTGCCTTGTCTATAGACACCCAACTTAACTCTGAAACACTAGTTACAAATGAATACCCTTTATTCCCCATACTGCTTGTGTGTATCCAAGCCATGAAAGGGGAGAGTCATTTTTCTGGGGTTCTTGGAGGGAGGAGGATGCCTTTATAAATGCTGAAAAAGAGGACACAGACGCGCTGGCCCTAAGTGGCTGTGGTTCTGATGCCTGCGGTGCAGCTGTACGGTGATCAGAGTTGCAG
The DNA here is from genome assembly GCA_019843965.1 of Rhynchomys soricoides. Classification (NCBI taxonomy): domain Eukaryota; kingdom Metazoa; phylum Chordata; class Mammalia; order Rodentia; family Muridae; genus Rhynchomys; species Rhynchomys soricoides. Next base: position 116,431 of record JADRCH010000805.1, read on the forward strand.
AGAGACCTTTGAGGACATGTGTTCTGGCATTTTTGTCGCAAAGATAGCAGAGGCCTGGAGGTTGTCGGAGGTCTCAGAAGTCTGACCATTGGGAGTTGAGCTCAGTGTTCTCTTATGCCCTCTTCTTCCCTGCCCTCTGTAAAGGCTCTAAGGTCGAGGGCCTGGCCAGTGCGTCCTGCCGTGCAGTGCAGCCACACTGTGTCATGTCCCCCTTTCCCAGGCTTTTAACTATAGCAGATGGTGTGTGTCTTGAGCTGTGGAAGTAAAGCCCAAGATGCAGCCCCTTTCATCACATCTAACAGGCCTCTTTTCATGCCTGCTACCCAAGAAGACCATGTAGCAAGAGCCGGCGGCTTCCTTCTGACCTGGGCTGACTTTAAATCTCTATACTGTTTCCTGTGGGAAGTACTCACCACTCTCCATGTAGCATCTCTTGTATGCAAACTAGATTGTGCGCCCCTAGGGGACAGAGTCCACTCTGATCATGTTTGTGTTGTCTCCCTTTCCCTTCTGGCACCTAACACAGTGCCTTGCACACAGAAGCAATAAATGGCTGTTGAATAACAATCTGAGAGTCTGACTTATGTCCTTTAGTTCAGAGAAGCAGTTCTAGAACAACACAATCAAAGCCCACCACTCTATTTCTTTTTCTTCAAGGTAGCTAACTAGGAGTATTCTTTTTTCTTAAATGGCTTATTTTTATTTTCTTTTGTCTTGGTGTTTTGGCTGCATGTAACTATGTGAGGGTGTCAGATACATGCAACTGGAACTACAGTTGTAAGCTCTCATAGAGGTGCTGGGAATTAACCCAGGTTCTGTGGAAGAACAGCCAGTGCTCTTAACCTCCGAGCCATTTCACCAGCCCAGTAGCATAGTGAACACTAGAAGTATTGTAAAACCTTCTGGACGTATAAAAGAAACTTTTATTAATTGGGTTTACTCACGACTGCTGAAATTGATTTTGCTTACAAGTAACATTTTATCAGAAGTTATGAATTAGCATGTACTAGGTTTAATCGTCTCTCTTCAACATTTAGAAAAATTTGTTTTAATAATGCAGAAATAGAATAAGCAGGGGAGTGGCTCAGTGTTAGTGCAAATTTCTGGCATGAGCAAGGGCCCACGCCCAGGTCCATAGAAGGGAAGAATTTGAAACTTTTTGTCACCTAAGGTCAGCAACCTGAGATTTTGTCTTTTTAAAATTGTGTGTGTGTGAGAGCGCGCCTGCTTGCATGTCTGCATGCAGTGCCTGGGGAAACCAGAAGAGGGCATCAGATCCCCTGGAAGTGGAGTTACAGATGATTGTGAGCGACCATGTGAGTACTAAGAATCAAACCCACTTCCTCCGAAACAGCCAGCACTCTTGAGTGCAGTCGTCTCCCTAGCCTGTTTGTTTTTAAAGACAGGCTCTCCTGTGCCCCAAACTTGTCTGGAGCTCAGTATCAACCAAGCTATGTCCCAAGTTTTGCCTTTAAACTAAACATGCTATTTTACCACGCACGATAATAGATTGGAATGTAAGGCTAGTCAGCAAAGCTGTTCAAGAAGGGCTGTACTAGAGGATTTTCAGTGAAGCCACTCCAATTTAGAGGACTTGGGCCACTTTTCTCAAATATTTTAAAAGGCAGAAGGCTAGCCAGGGTCATTCAAAGCCTCAAGTAAGCCACAGAACTAACTGCACTTGAGTTACCTTTTAGAAAGGTCTTTTCAGGTAAGAAAGAGATCATTTCAGTTGCTCCTGTGAGGCTGGTGAGGAAGAGGGTATGTGATCAGTCGACTAGCTGAAGCTGGGAGCTTGGACTGCGGCTTCCTCTTGTCTGCTCTGCACATCCGCTCAAGTGCAGTCTTGGGTCTCTTCTGTTCCGGTTTCCACTGAACATTACAGCCTAGTCAGGTGTGGCTGGTGGAATCTCAGTGTCTGCAGGCTGAGGCAGCACTGCTCCAAGCCTGCTTGTACTACACTGCCAGGCATGTCTCAAAACCCCAAACTGAAAACATAGACAGAAAAACCAAGTATGCCAAGTTCCTGTTTTCTAAAAGAACCTCTGTATGTCCCATATTGGAAGGTCATGGTTAAGGTTTTGTTTTTGCAGTGCTAAGAAATAGACCCGGGACCTTGCGTATCTTAGGCAAGTACTCTACCAGTGAGCTCTACACCCCCAACCCTGGTATAGTAAGATTAAGTTACTACTATTCCATGGCGCTCTTAACATTTCTCCCCATACCTCACTGCCATGGCCTGTGATGTCAACTTAGGGAACTTGACCTCATCTTACCTCCATCTAACCCCTAAACCATTTACTGGCACCCAAAGTAGTTTTGTTCATTCCCAAAACTTGCTTCAAAATGCTCATTCTCAATGGAAGAGAACATGGATCCCGTTGTGGATAGTTTCTTCTAGACCCTGATGTCTCTAGAACTCATCTGCCCAGGGCCTGCTTATTCCACACACTAGAGTTGAACCTCACTTAACTGAAGGCAACATATTAACTGAGATCTCCATGGAACAAGGCAAATAAGTCCTCCATCGCAAATCTGTACAGATTCCCCCTTCCCCCACCAGCAGCCGGGAGGGGATGTGGATCTCTGGACAACTTCGTGGAGTCTGTTCTCACCTTCCATCTTGTTGAGGTGGAATGTCTCGTTTCTGTCACTGCCCAGCATACTCCAGGGAAACCGGTCAGCTACCTGCCTGATGAGTCTTCAATCCTGGCCTCCCAATCTTTTAATGATTCCAGATACACATCACCATATCTGCCTTATGTGAGTTCTGGGACTGAACTTAGGCTTATAAGACCTTTATCTGCTTTTATGTTTGAGCCACTGCCTCTGCCCAGAATCTTTAAGTGCTAGGAACTGAACTCTGGACTTCACAAGTGCTAGGCCAAGTGCATGAATCACTGCACTACATCTCCTGCCTCTAGAGCCATGTTTCTTAGTTGGTAGGTTTTTTTTTTTTACCAGTTGTAATAATCAATTCTTTATCAATAACCTGCAGCCTTCCCTTCAACATCACGTGTGTTATGTTTTAGAATCTTGGAACATATGTAAGTATGCCAGCATCCTGCATAGCCCTTTCTTTTTTGGGTCTTGTTATGTAGCTCAGGCCAGGTTCAAATCCACAAATATCCTGCCTCACCCTCCTGGATAGTAACTAGACTACTTAGCACTTCTTTGTATTAAATAACCGGTTAAATAGCCTATTAAATTAAATAGCTCAAATTTTCCCAATGGCTCAAAAGTTCTGCAGTTACTTTGTTAACAGTGATCTAAAACAAGGCCTGTACATTTGAGCAATGTCTATAAAGCATTTATTTCACTGCAGAGGTCAGACGAGGAACTGGAATTACAGGTGACTATGAGCTAGCACATGGATGCTGAGAATAGAACCTGGGTCCTTTTGAAGAACAGCCAGTGCTAGCTCCCCTAACTTCTGAACCATCCAGCCAGCTTTACACTGCAAACCACTCCCCACACCTTTGCTTTTCCAAGACAGGGTTTATCTGTGTAGCCCAAGCTGTCCTGGGACTCACTCTGTAGACCAGGCTAGCCTCGAACTCAAGAGATCCACCTGCCTCTTGCCTTGGCTGCCACCACCACCTGGTGCCCTGTGCCCCTTTCAAGAACCCTGGAATTTGGTATGAGATTAGAATGGCCTTGAAGTCTGCTTTATCCCCTGTTTTTAATCACTCTATAAAACATTTCAGTTGTCTTGCATGGATTCTCAGTTCAGTGTCTGGTAGGATACCATTAGTTGCTTTCACAGATAAGTGGCCCTGGCTTGGACATGCTAAGTAACTTATTATCTGGTTATCTATTTAATTAAATGAAGAGATACCTTTTGAAATCTTGTTTCATTTAATTTTAATGACAAATTTTACGCTAGTTTTTTCCCCCCCAGTAGCTAACTACAGACTAAGGAAGACTATGGATGTGAGCTTAGAGGTATGGTTTGAATCTGAGCTTCCTAACTGCTACCCCTCATGTGGGAATTAGCATCGGCCCTATAAACCAACTGTGTTTTAATCAAGTGGCTTTTGCACAGGGGCTGGAACACTCTAAGCACTGAGGGTATTAACAGCTTGTCAGTGTCCCCCGGGAACCAAGTAGATACACATAATCAGTGGTCAGTCCCCCATCACTGGAGTAATATAGCCCAGTCTTGTGACAATCAATCACTGGATTGGTAGCAGCCTGATGCCATTTAACTATGTGAGATAATAACAAAATTTGATTTTCTGGGGCTGGAAATACAGAGTCCTGGCATCCATGTCTGATGTTGCACACTACTCAAGTTCCCTCTCCAGGGATTCCACACCTTCTCTGATTTCAGAGGGGAGCACAAGTGCACACACGCACACACAAAAGCAATTCTCCTTTAATTTCTTCAAGACTATTTCCTGGGAAGGGGGCATGCTGCTGCAGGAGTCAGTTGTCTCTTCATATGGGACCTAGTGATCCAGCTTGGGTCATCAGGCTTGGCAATAATTACCTCTATCTACTGAGCTACCTCAATGTTCTCTCCCTCTAAGGAGTGATTTGAAAACTGAAATCTTAACCCACCACTACTCTGAGTTGAGTCTCACATGCACTTAAGTACAGGTTTGGAATCTACCTTATCTATGACTGGGTGAGCAATGGCCTTCAAGTACACTAAAAATTGTTCCCTTAGATTCCATTCACAAACCCTACATCAAGATATGGCCACCAGTTAAGCAGTCTGTTGAGATGAAATGCAACAAGGATTACTTAATTACTCATTCTGTTTATTGAATCGACAGAAGGGAATACAAAGGACTGGGCAAGTGCTGTGCACTGACATGGAAAAGGTGGAATTAAAATAAATTTAAAAATCCCAGTAAAGCAAATCAAAGTTACTGTAATTTCAATAAAACAAAAAAAATTAAAGACATTTAATATACCACACATTTATAAAATAAATGTCAACCAAAAGGTGTCTTGTAAATAATTAGTAGAACAAGTGAAAATAAATATGAGAGACCTGAAGTTTTTATACTTTAATGAAATAATAAAACAAAGAAATTTAAACTACTAAATATAATCTGAGAGGCAGTTAAAAAAGCAAACCCCAAAGTTTAAGAACACAATCCTCTGGAAACATCGTCCATAGTTAATGTTACTCCATCCCAACAGTTCTGTTAGCCACACCACATCACACTGCCTTAGCCCTTTCCATAGCTCAGAAATCTCCAGAGCAACACCCAGGTTCTTTACATGATCTCTACAGCTTGGTTTATAAGCATACACATGCTTTTGTGATCTCTCTCAACACACACCACACACACACATACACACATACACACACACACACACACACAGAGGCCAATAACATTTACCCTCACTGAGCCCTACAAATGTTATGATTTAATCCTAGTATGTTGATCCTGATAATGTAAATGTCTAAGTTAAAGATGGGACACAATTTTATTTTTATAAAAATAGACAAGTATTAACTAAGCCTTAAACTCAAGAGGGTACTTTGCATGTGCACAAGACATTCAGTAAAAATGACAACCTAAAAGTTGTTTCTAGAATATTTTTATGAATCAAGTTCATTCTTACACACACACACACACACACACACACACACAAACACACTTTTATACGATCAACTTCATTAAATCCAGGCAACCTGGATTAAGTAGATAGGGATGGGTTTTTACAGCTTGTCTTTGCAACTCTAGGGCAGCTTCTATAACAATTACTCAACACTGCAAAGTTTAATTTCACCCTGTTTTTAGAAAGTGTCTAAGTGTAAATGCAAATTCACCTCTTAGTTAGCAGTTTATGTGAAATCTGGTATGGTTTTGGAAATGGTGGTAATGCTTTGGCCAGCAACACAAAGGGAGAGTTGGTGAAGTCTAAATGAGACATCAAAGTAAAATTACTAAGTAAAAATATATTTTTTAAAATGGGAACAGCGGCTATTAAGACAATTTATCTTTCTTCCTCCCATTCTTCTGCTGTAAAGTAAACGAAATAGGTGCGCCCCCTTCCAAGAGATATGCGAGACATGTACCCCCTGGGAGGCAGAGGGTCAGTTCTTGTTTGCAGGAACCAAGGTCCTAAAAGAGAAAATGTCAAGCTGGGGAGGCGGGGAGAGAATGTTCTATTAACGCCACAGGACTCCTGGCGAGGCAGGGCGCTCTGACCAACTACTCTGGACAAATGGCTGCTTCCGTCTGCCTAGCAGGTTAATTTAATTACTTATAATCTGAGAATTCCATTTTTGTTCTCCCATCCAATAAAATGAGCCAATTTATGGGGACATCTGCAAATAAAATGTCCTGTTTTCACTACTTACCTGGGTTCCCAGGACATTGATCTGGCCAGGAAGAGCAGCGCCACAGAGCTGGCACAACAGAAATGGACTACAAACCCCAAGTTTGAAGCTTCGTCATCTCCCCTAACTCACTCCCACTCTAATTCTTTTGATCACCACCCACAAACCAACCTCAGTGACCCCCAAACCCAACACTTTACCACTAATAACCAGTTATCAGAGGAAAAAGACATTTAATTTCATTCTTACCCTAGCCCTTAATTGATGCATTAACAACGGAAACATTTTAAGCACATGGAATTGAGCCTACTAACCTGATTTTTGGAGCCAAAATTCTCCACTTTTTTGATCTATGTGCAAAAAGTATTGGTACTTTTCAGTTTATACATTGGTTAGCATCTTGTGGCAGGCTTGACAGAATTCCCGCTCAAGCCTTTATGGAGTTTATCACATTGTCAGGTTTCCACATAATCCTGCCACCAGGTTTTCACCATAAACCCTAGCCTTCTTCAGCACCTTCCTAACACACTCACTTCATGGCAAATATGAAACAGACGCTTACGGCAAATTGGCACAGTCAAGTACCAGTCTATAGAGGAAGCCGCCCGTTATGACAGACTTGGAAACCAATCTCACCTAGCTACTACCAACACCTTTGCATAGTTGTAACCCCATTCTAACAGGAGTTATGTTCTGGTAATGTCCCTCGCCTTCGGTCCACGGTTTTACCTCCAGGTGTTTTTAAATGTACTTCAGAAGCACTGTGAAAATTCAGGTCTAGGTGCAGCTGGGTGTACTAGCAGAATGTAAGTGCCAAACTTCCCTCATGGGTACAAACCTCAGGGAGCATTATGTATGTGCATGTAGTACAATGTAACCACATCTGTAAACAGCTGTGGAGTTCTATGCCCACATGTTGTTAAGTGATTGTTATTGTAGAGATTGGGGTAGATTAATGGCTTCAGGGTTTATCAATCAAAAGATGGTTTTAACTGCACTGAGGTAAAGAGGAGTTGCCACTTAATTATATACAGTTATGAATGAAAATTTTTATTCAAGCTTAAAGTGAAAAGTAATTTTCATCAAGAAAATGAAGTACCAGATAAAGGGTAACATATTATTTTAACTAAGAAGTATCAAAACAAGATTTCTCTGATTTTCTAAAGTGGTGGCCTCTGAAAAATGAAGCTTAAAGGAATCTTTTACATACCCATTTGAATTAATAATCTGCTGACTACGATCTGTCATCTCCTATCTATGGGCTTTGGGAGAATGAACACTATCTTAAGGCCAAATGTGTCTTCTTCTCCCTCTTCCTGGCTTTTCCCTCCCTATGACCCCCACGATGGAAAGATTCCTCAGTACAAGCCTCTCGCTTCTCAGGATCCTGCAGGGTATGATCATGGCGAATGCTATGGACTTGGCTCGGCCTCAAGGGCAAGTTGTACAAGATTTTTTTTGTTCACCAGGATACACTGGGAGTAATTCCACTTTTCTTTCCAACAGCTGTGGTCACCCTGGTTATCCCCTACTGGAAAACATGGATTTAAGGGAGACTGTTAGACCCAGTAATTATGAGGTTTAAAACACACCATGAACACCAATCAGGTTTATGTTAGATATAGGGTCTTCAAAATGAGAAGTTTTTTTTTTTTCCTCCATAAAGGAAACATTCCCGTAAACTAAAAGGGGAGGGAGAGGGAAAGACTGTCCACAGCACCAGTTTGAATGAGGTTCGTTATGGCAACATCTGAGAAGGACTCTTCTTTAAGTGAGTGTCCCTATATGTTGGACATTAAGGGCAATTAGGAGAAATGACTCAGGCTTTAATTCCAGTTTACATATATGTTTGTAACCTGCTGAATTCCTCTAAGATTCAACTACACTATAAATTCCCAAAGTGGGTCTATCTTCTGATGTCTACTTTTACTAGATCACACCAAAATGATTTCCCCCAAGTTCAGAAGAACTTGGAACAAGCTTTCTTGAAAACCTAGACTGATGCTGATCTCCCGTGTTGGTTTATTTATAAAATTTTCCTTTTGAATATTGAATTTCTTCAGGGTCAGGTACTGATGTTCCTTTGGGAATAAAGTAAAAAGGGGAACCTTCAAAGCACCTCTCTGGCTTTCCCGCGCCTGTCCTTCTGAACACTGTTTCTGACCATGCCATGTCTCAGTGGCACTCCAGAAGAGCATCAGTTACACTGCATATCTCAGTCACAGAGGATACTGTTTTTAAGCTGGTTTAGAGTCCAAATGTATACAAATGAAGTCACTTTAATCCTATAAATACTTCTTAATTTATTTTTAAAAAATTGTGCTGTTAACCCTTTTACGGGGCAACAAGCTATGTGAAAAGTACAAAACTTTTTGTCAAATGTAATATTGAGAGTGCTTTTGACATAGTTCACTGGTTTATCATCTGATCAGTATATACTGCGCAACGGGCAAGGCTAGAATCCATGAACCAAGCTGCAAAGATCTCAAGCTAAATAAGGCGGAAAGATTTGGAGAAACAAAAGGAAATTCTTTCCTGTCCAATGTATACTCTTCAGACTAATGACCTCTTCCTATCAAGCCTTCTAAACTGTTAAATAAAGTTTCCAAACAAGCATTTGAACTTCATTACACAGAAGAGCAACAAGAATGGTATCCCACCAGACAAAAGGCAGGAGGGAAAAATATATATACTGAGTTCAATGGGTAAGCCTGAATGTAGCACAGTTCTTCACAACCGATGGGGAATAATTCAACATGGTGTCCAACAACGTTCTAACGACGTGCTTCATCAACTGGTTACTATGAAGCAAGGTGTAAATGTTTGGCCCCAATCGGGCTTCAAAATGGTTCTTTTTTTCATGACGAGCATGTCTGTCCAGCTATCAATCATGTTTGTTTGCACCAAATCCCAAGCCATTAAAATACGACTAATTTTAAGTTAAACAGAAGTCGTCTGCTCCGAACTTGCCATCAACTATCCATGCTACTGCATTCCTCTGAGTGAAGACCAGATGTGCAGAGAAGGGAAGAGAGAAAAGAGATACCAGTTAGAAAGTTTCAAACTCTGCATCAGGAAATAACAGTAGAATAAGTAACAATAAACAAATTATTGATACATTCGTAATCATTGACGGCTCTCCCAATAGTTCTTAGGTGATACATTTAATCGGAACCTTGTGATTTTGAATAGAGGAAAAGAAAAGAGTAATTATGTTAGAATTTCCCATTTCTAGTTCATCTTTCACCTTACTATTGGGGTCAGGTTGAGACAGAGTCTCACTGTGTAGCTTTGGCTGGCCTGGCACTCACAAGGTAGGCCAGGATAGTCTTGAACTTGAAGAGATCTACCTGCCTCTGCCTCCTCAGTGATAGGCATGCATAACCATGGCTGAGAGAGTTCCTATTTTTAAAATTAAGCTTGAAATAGGTAATTAGAGTAAGAAAATCTTTGCTAGTTTACAACAAAAAAGATGGATGAAAACTCTGGTAGCATGAGGCGGGGCTGCACATTCTAACTGTGTATGTACTCAACTCCCTCGGCTGTCCCAAGTTGACCGCATCCCCAGGCTCCGTTTGGACGTTTCTTAAGCTATAGTTCCCATACGGTAGGACAAACTCATCTAGAGTATCTAAGTCTCAGTGCACTCAGCTTGTACCGTACCAGTTATAGCTTTAGACCAGCTTCTCAATCTAGTAGCAATCACACTCTCATAAAAACAAAACCACTCCTCTGGTCTGGGGACTTGCCTATTTTTATACCACTTCAATATAAAATGCAATCACAGTATGTGCTATGGCTGGTATATTTTTGTTTCTAGCATGTTTCATCCAGCCTACTGATTTCTGGGTTAATGCACCTTACGTTCATAGCACGTGTAAACACTTCATCCTATTCCATTTTATACCCCCAACACATACACAAAAATCAGAAAGTAACCAGTTTTGTAACTTAACACAAAAGATCAGCAACTTCCTTTTAAAAAAAAAATCGTTGGGCCAGGAGCCCTGATGATAGCTCAGCAGTTAAGAACAACAGCTGTCCTTGCAGAGGACCATGGTTTGATTCCTAGCATGAACACGGTGGGTTTGAAAAGTCTCTAACTCCAGTCCCAGGGAAGCAGATGGCCTCTTCTGGTCTCTGGGAAAACACCCGTAACACAAAAATAAATTCATTTTAAGAAGTTTCTGGGCTAATGAGATGGCATCATGGGAAAAAGCACTTGTTGCTAAGCTTGAAGACCTACATTCAATCAACAGAACCCACATGGGGGAAGGAAAGTAAGTCCAGCAAGCTGTCCACTGGCCTCAGCACAGCAAGTGCACCCAGCTCCCTACTGCACGCAGTTAATAAATGTACAAACCTTTAGTATTTAAATGACATATAGTACCAGATGCTACAGTCTTTTATCTTTAACCCACTTATATTTCAAATTCCTATTCTACACAGGTAGAATTTAATCAGAAAATGATTTTATTATGTGGGGGACATATATGCAGACAGTATCCCCAAAAGTTGTCTTTTCCTTTACTCCCCCCCCCCCCCCCCCCAAAAAAAAACAACCCAAGATTTCTCTGTGTAACAGCCCTGGCTGTCCTGGGGCTCTCTCTAGATCAGGCTGGCCTCACGTGAACTCACAAAAATCCACCTGCCTCTGCCACTGCTGGGATTAAAGACATGTGCCACCATCACCTGACCATAGTCCTTTTCTTTGAAGTAAGAATGACCACATTTGCACGGTCAGATCTGTGTTGATGCAGCACAATGGAAGCTGCTGCGTTGGGCCTGATCTTACAGCTGGGCCCGTACCTGGCACACCCACTGAAGTGAATTGTCACATTAACTCAAGGAATGGAGAACAAAGTGCAGCTCTTATCCCACTGTGGGTAAACAGCTCTTGTGAGCTGCTGCTGTTGCACGACCAGTACTTTCCTAGGCTTCCAGTCACATTCTAAATGACTAACAAAATAAACTACAGAATTGGATCTGAGAGAGTGGGCCTTGGCAGGACCTAGGGCTTACGGAGGACAAGCAACAGTAAACATCTCCAGGAGAAGGCGCCTCCCAAGTTCCAGCAACTTCACTCTGTGTGTCTCACACTCTTTCACTCTCATCTCTGTGTGGATTTTTTGAGTTTTAGTTTTTTGAGACAGGTTTCTCTGTACAGACTGTGCCGGCCTTGAACTCAGAGAGACCCCTGCCTCTGCCTTAAAGGTGTGTGCCACCACCACCCCAGCCTCATGTCTCTATCATATACTTAAAAAAACCAACCAACCAACCAACCAGACAGACAAAAAAGCTAACCTCCTTCCAGTGGAAATCACTAGTTAGAAGTATTGGACATTTTTCTAACTAGATTATTTAGGTAAGAGGCTGGAGAGGTAGATGGCTTTAGAAGTTAAGAATATTTGTTACTCCTGTAGATGACTGGCATTCAGGTCCCAGTATGCATATCAAGTAGCATGGGTACACAGGCACACACACAAAACCAAAATAAAAACACCAACTATATAGGTGGAACACACTGAACAAAATAATCTATAGTCAATTCCTTCCAAATGAGATATTTTTACTTATTATCTTTGAGGAAAAAAAAGATATAAAGTCATTTCTTCTCTCTAGTACTATTCTATTTAATCAAGAGTTTGTCCTCGTCCGTTAGCCTACGACTTTCTCCCTCCTCAAGTATCAAGGTGGTAGGGAAAACCTTCCAGACGTAGATTTGCCAAAATGGCAGTGTTCAACAAGTTAACGAGCTCTGTCATAGTTTGGTTCCCTCCTTACAAAAATAAAAGTGTTTCTCTTACAAGACCATGAACATATGTGAGGGCAAATACTCTGAGCACGCTGCTGGGACACAGGCAGCACAGAAGTTTTAGTTTCTTCTTTCCCTCACCATCAGACAGTTCCTGTTAGTACAGCACATTCTAACAGTGCTAAGATAGCAGGGCAATCCCAAAATGATGATCATTAAAACTAAAGTTCCTCAAGTTCTATTATACATTTGTTAGTTCTCATATGTATGTAAAATGTCTCATGTAATATCACACTTACATAGCAGGGCAAAACAACATGTTAAAAGACCTGTATGTGCATGTGAGCAGGTGGTAACACACGGAGGTCAGAGGGCAGCCTTGAGCATCAGTCCTCGCCTTCCAGTTCAAGAGGAAGTCTCATTACTGCTGCACATGCCTGACAGCTGTTGGGGGACTGTCCTGTGTCCACCTCCCATATCCCAGAAGAGCAAAGGGTTACAGATTCACACTGCACACCAACGTATGGGTTCTGGGATCCAAACTCAAGTCCTCATGCCTATGTGGCAAGCACTTACCACTGACCCCTCTGTGAACCCAAGGTCTTTAATTATAATTACTACTGCAGCTGATCTGACGGAGAAGAGATAGCATATTCTAGCTTACTCCCTTTACTGCCTCTCCAAGTAAAACCCAATCCTAGATTTCTTAAATCCTTTCTATAAAGTGAGATAGGTGAAAAAAGAAGAAGAAGAAAAAAGACACATTCCATGTTTCAACCGCTATGTAAAAGCAGTGTTAGATCAACGTTTCATCAAGAGAAAACAAGAACTATATGGCCTTACCTTCAATATTCTGGTGGTCTATGAAAGGTGCTGGTCCCCATATTCTAACAGTGCCGTCGTCTGAGGCACTGGCCATCATGGATGCAATCTGTGGGTTCCAGCTAACACAGTTTACTGTGCGCGTGTGCCCTGTGAGCTCCGCAATTGGCAGTTCACTACGTTTGTGCCAGATGTAAACCTTGTGATCTAAATGCACAGCAATTCAGAGAAATGGTAGAAAGCGGTTATCAAATCACTGACCACAAATCACTATTTACTACACATAGAACAGGATTCTTCAGTATTACAATTTACAGGGAGGAAAAAGATATGGATAGTTTAATAAGTTAATTTTGTGAAAGCCATGTTACTTTTTCTGTTCAAGCTTTAAAATCACATAAACATTTACATGACTGATAACTAATTACAATCTAAGGCAAGATGGTTAAGATGACTCAGCAGTTAAGTATGTTTACTGCCTTTATAGATGACCAGAGTTTCGTCAAATGCCTACGTAAGGTGGCCCCTCTGCAGGCATCGGCACTCACATTCATGTGTGCATACACACACAAACACACTATACTATTTTTTTTAACAGAAAAACTCCAATTACTTACTATGAAGGAAGGTATATGACCATAGGGTGGTACAGAATAGACATGATAATACATTCTGTGGAGATCTTAGGTGACAGAAAAAACAAGGTATCCAAACTGAAGACCAGCAACAATTGAGATATTTTGTGTAATTAAACTGTCTCGCCGTGCTGTGAGGTGAGTACTATGCTTCTCCCGCACTGTACAGACAGTAACGAAGTTAAGCCACCTCCTATGCTCTAAATGCAGTCAGCCTCTTATTGGAGCAATCCTGCTCAGGGATTACTGTAGACGACCACCTTACTTATATCTGTACCTTACGTGTAGTTTCTAGAAGATGCTAATCTCATCAAGTGACCATAAAAAGAACTGAATCCACTACATCTTAGTGATAAGCTAATTACATGACATGGCTCTAATCTGAGAGCAGAGTGCAAGAATAAACCGACTGTTTATTATGACAATCCACTGGTGAATTGCGGGGTCAGTGGAAATCTGAGATCAAGTGCACTGCTCCACATCTTAAGCGCTAGCACTCAGGGCACGCACTACCATGTCTGGTGGTCTGTTGCATTTCAATGGAAGAGCACAGGTTTGAAAGTGTGACAATAGACACACATGTCTGATCCCAGAACTTGGGAGGTGGGCAGACTCCTGTAAGTCATGGTTCATGTGAACACATGTTCACAGGGGATATTTGCTGACAAGGCAGCAAGAGTAGGGTCTGCAGCCGTCTGTGTGCTCCATCGGTCTGGAAAAGCTAATGCTCATGTAAAACAGTCCCTCATTTTGTTTCTTTTCTTTTTCTAGGAGACTCATGTAGCCCAACCAGTCTTAAATTCACCATGTTGCAGATGATGACCTTGAACTTCCGACCCTCCTGCCTGTACCCCTAGTGCTGTGATTATAGTTATGAGCAACCATGCCCAGCTCACGTTTGAGGGATCGAATCCAGAACTTTGTGTGTGCTGGCAAGCACAATACTAACTGAGCCATATCTACAGTCCCTAGTCTTTCTATATATTGTTGGCTTTTCGGGGATATGTTCTCTGTGTAGCCCTGGCTACACTCAAGATCTGCCTAGCTCTGCCTCCATCTTCAGAGATTCAAGGCATGTGCCACGATGACCAGCAAAGCTGATTGTTACCAACTTTCGAAAACTCTCAGTGCCATGAAAAAACAAGTATAATGATTTAAATAAATCTTAATTTGATTCAACATCTCACACTTCTAACACATGGTTATGATAGGTACTACTAATCTGTAACAGTAAGGAGGGCTCAGCCAAGGAATGAGAGCAGCTTGAGGCCTGGGTTCCATCACCAACAACACAAAGAAAAATAAACAATCAAAACATAACAACAACAACAACAAAATTAAGGACTCAAGCCATTCCCTAAAAGGTAACATTAAGAATGTACTAGATAATAGACTAAAAAATGTACTATCATATCTTATACCTGCTGAGAAACACAGCTCCCCTGCAAAGCTGGGAGAGAATTGCACCAACAGGGGCAGGGATACTTACCTTCACTGCCACTAGCGATGAAGTCTTCATTATGGCCTCCAAAACACGAATGAATTGTATAAAACCCTTGTGTAACACCTTGATATTTCCTTACTAAAACTCTGTCTTGCAAGTCCCATAAATGAACTCCCTGTAGGAAAAAAAAAAGTCCTTGTTGCTGTTGGTTTCTGAGACAGGGTCTCACTCTGCAGCCCTGCAGGTTCTGCTCCCCTTGTGTGTGGGGCTTTTTAAAAAAAGTTAATCTCACTGTATGCCCCAGGCACCCCTGGGACTGACAGAGCCGAAATCCTCCCCACCACCATCCTTGTTTTCCAGAATACAAGAGTTTCTGTGTAGCCCTGGAACTCACTCTGCAGAACAGGCTGGCCTCAAATTCTAGGGACCCACCTGCCTCTGCTGCCCTGATGCTCTGCTGCCCCGATGCTGGGATTAAAGTGGTCAGCACTACACCTGGCCGTCCCAAGTACAGGCACATACAACATCATTCAAGCCTAGTAGAGTTTGTTTTGTTTTTTTAAGAGACCATCTAGCCTAATGGTTCTAAACCTTCCTAATGCTGGGACCGTTTAATGCAGTTCCTCGTAGTGTGCTGACCCCCAACCATAAAATTATTTTGTTGCTACTCACAACTGTAATTTTGCTGCTGTTATGAATCTTACTGTAAATATCTGATATGCAGGATGTATGTTAAGTGACCCCTATGAAAAGGTCATTCCACCCAGAGAGGGGTTGTGACCCACAGGCTGGGAACCACTGATCTAACCCAGCTGGCTTGGAGCTGCTATTTACAGCAAGCTGCTCTTAAATTCATAGAAATGAGGCAGTTCTGGGATGGAAGGTGTGGTCTAACGTACCCAGTCTCAGCAGAAGCAGCAGTGATTGTGAACACTCCTTTTCTACTAGAGCACTGTCATTGTCTATTTGTCAAAATGTCAGGATTTCCACTAACTTGTTCCTGATCCCTACACATCTGAGCACTAAACACAGATATTTAACACTTATTTTCACTAAAATGACACATGTTAGATGCTGTTAAACAACACATACCTGAGTCGCTACGTTTAACAAAGCTAGCCGGCCATTTTTTGAAATAGTAAATGACATAATAGGATGATCTTCTTGTACTCTGAAATCAGAAAGAATTGGTCAGGAGCAGCAAATGAAGAGTCAAGAATTTCAAATTATGAGAGACTAAAATATTATAGCTTAAATGATATTTGCCATATACATGTCAATCAGAATGAGTTAACAAGTACTACCTAAATGCCTATTCAGATTACCAATCAAAAATAAGAAACAAACAAAAAACTGCTTTTCTGAAAAAGTCCAACTAAATACAAATTTTGGTATAAATTAGAGCATTTCTTTTTCCTTCCTTCCTTGTCTACCCCTCCAACCCCCAGGCCAGAGTTTCTCTGTGCAGTCCTGGCTGCTCTGGAACTCAGGTCTGCCTGCCTCTGCCTCCTGAGTCCTGGGGTTAAAGGTAGGCCCGGCCTGTTAGAACTTTCCTGATGGAGAGCAAACAATAGTTACATGTTTCTATCTGTCAGGTCCTCAAAGTTGTAGCCCCGGATTCTCTGGTGTGTGTCGGAAGCCAGCACGGTCTTCCCGTCACTCAAGCACCACAGGCACTGCACTCGCACTCCCTCCCATGAGTCCAGAAGATTTCCATCCAGGTCCTAAGCGGAAAAACAAAAATTCAAACAACAAACCACTCAGAAATGCAGGGCACTGCTTTCTGAGGACGACCTGACGAGGACCTAACTGATGGGAGTTTGACTCCAGGCCTGTCCTGTAACACTGTGACACACAGCACGGGGACATGGAGACTAACAAGTAACAGCCGGTAACCCGTGAAGATCAACATCGATGAGTCCCAGAAACTTCAGTCTCAACAGCTCCCCAGGAGTTCCTGGAATGCCAGTGAGCTGCCCTTGAAGTACAGGGCATAACCTACCCAGAAGGAAAGCAGGCTCTAACACAGCCTATTAAAATCTGGTTCATTCCACAAAGATCAACTACAGCTAAGAGTCTTTCTAAAAACCTAACTAAAGCAATGCAGTGGAAAAAAAAGAAAAAGAAAAATAATTTGAAAACCCATTAAGAGTCATGTGCGACAGTGATGTGACTGGCAGATGGAACCTACACAGCAGAAGGACACTTCATTCATAGCATGTCACAGGACAATTTACCCTAGCTTAGTTAAATAATTTACAATTGCCTAGCATGGTGGTACATGCCTTTAATTCCAGCATTCTGTAGGCAGATGTAGGAGGATCTTTGTGAGTTTGGGGACAGTCTTGTCTATAGGGCTCCAAAGGGACCCTGCCTCAAAAACAACAATAACAAAATTGCAATCAATACAACGGCTGCTGACCATAAGATCTTTTAAATGACCAGAAAAATTTAGTCAACACTTGTCACTTCTTAAAGAATTTTTAAAAAATTATGTGTCTCTTTGAGGGTGTATGCAGTTACTCACGAAGCTAGAATGGCACACTGGACCCCCTGTGGCAGTGGGCAGTGGGCAGAGGCACAGGTAGTTGTGAGCCACCCAACACAGATGCTGGGAACCCCACCTGGGTCCTGCCGACCTGGTGGACGTGTTGTCCACACTGTCAACCGCCGAGCCACCCCATCAGCCCGGCCTTTATCCTTGTATTCTTCAGATATCTCTACTCAGCCTATTTATCAAAATCAGTATTCTTGTGGGTTTGCTGTTGTTCCACACAAGGTCTCATAAATCCCAGGCTGACCATACAGCCAAGTGTACCTTCAGCTTAGGGTCCTATTGTCTTTATTTCCCAAGTGCTAAAATCGCCGTGTGTGCTACCATGCCTAGTTTTATTGGGTCCTGGGAGCAAACTCAAGAGATCTGTATATGTTAGCCAGACATTCTACAAACTGAGCTACATCCCCAGCCCTACAAATCTTGTTTATTGTTTATTTCTTGAGATGGGGGTCTCTCACTTTACAGTCCAGGTTGGTATCTAATTCGCTATAGCCCAGGCTATCCTTTAACTCTCTCCAATTTTCCCATCTTAGTCTCCCCTTATAGGCATGGTGGCCCATGCCTGGCTAGTAATGTTTTACTTACAAAGGTCTAAAGCTACTCAAAAGAAATTGCTGAAATTTTCAGTCCTCTATGTTAGTATCGAGACAGATTCTATATAGTCCTGGCTGACCTATTACTCAAGAGATCCACCCACCTCTGCCACCTAAATACCAGAAGCATGGCTAATCCTACACTTTTCATGAGTACCTGAAATAGTTTTAAAAATATGAAGAAAGAAAAGTAATAAATATTCTATTAAATACCCATTTAAGAGGAAGCTAAAATAGGTTTCCATATAATGAGTGTCAAGTGAGTCTGTTTTTATTTGCTTCTCTTCTCTTTTGAGATGGATCTCACTGTATAGCCTTGGCTAGCCTGTAAAACTCACCGAGATCTATCTATCTCTACCTTTCAAGTGCTGTGATTTAAAAGCATGTGCCACCATTCCTGGCAAGTATAAATTTAAATAATCATTAAAAACAAACAAACATTCAATCTACTTTTAAATAGATAGTCAGAGACTGGCAAGGAGGCACTCAATACTTACACACTGGTAGAACTGACCGCGTTGACCTCCTGTCACAAAGCGTTTCCCATCTGGATTCCAGGCTACACTGGTCAAACTGTCTTCATGAGATTGGCTCATTTTTGTTCTTAATTCTCCCGTCTATAAGGAAATAAAACTGTGGATGAGATGTTTGAGCTTTGTCTCTAGGGGTAAAGAAAGAAAGAAAGAAAGAAAGAAAGAAAGAAAGAAAGAAAGAAAGAAGCAAAGAAAGAAAGAAACAAAGAAAGAGGGAGGCTGGGAAGGGCGAGGGAGAAGGGGGAGAGAGAAGGAAACGGATGCAGCTTCTCATCAGAGAAACACACTTTGCAGCCTCACCAGAAACAAGACTACAGCACTCAAAGAAAAACTAACAAGTTCAGATATGAGAAAAGCTTTAGTAAATTTTAATAAAATTTTTATCTTAAAAGAATTATATTCATGAACTAACAAATTTTCACAATTAAGACAATGAACAGCCCAAAGTTACACACCTAAATCCTGCTCTTCCATCCCAACCCAAAATTCTTTATGAATTTTATCCTAAAACAACATGAATGCAACTAACAACTCTTTAAGAACACGATTAGTGGTAGTAAAACTGCGCCCTTAAACATGCTAAGGGCAGGGTTAGTTACTAAATTTCATATTCAAATGTTATGCTAAGGGCAGGGTTAGTTACTAAATTTCATATTCAAATGTTCAAGATACAGCAGGGAAGACGGGAGCAGAGGACTACTTTTTTGTTACATCTATATAAAGCAGAACAAAGAACAAACCTCTGCTCTGTTCGGCATTCTACAGTGCTTCCAACTAAGCACAAACCTGCTTAGTGCTTTAACCTCAAACATGCTCCTAAGAAATGCTCCATGTTCTGAGTGAGTCCGCTTAGGAGACAGTACACACTCCATTTCATCTAGTCTTGTTCAGGGTTAGAAACAGGATCTGGGAGGTAATTGCTGCCTTTGGTATAAATAAAAGGACATGGGCACAAGTGTCCTGTGAGGAATGGATACTCAGAGGTAAAGTAAGAGTGAAAACAAAGTTGTGATCCGGGGCGGGGCAAGGGATAAAGGCAGGAGAGGCACACAACAGAAAACGGGATGTGTCCCTTACATGAGAGGACCAGAGACAAACAAACAAAAAACCCAATCCGACATCCAAGTCTTTCCCTAAATGACCCCCATCCTCAGCTATTCAGCTGCTGCTTTAGTCACTTGACAAAACAGTTGAGGAAGTTTAAACACAAAAAGTACCTAAATCGTGAGTATATACTTTTCTTTTACAGGTTTATTTATTCTATGTAGAAGTGCTCTCTCTGCATGTACACCTGTGTGCCAGAAGAGAGAGCATCAGACCCCATTACAGATGGTGGTGAGCCAACATGTGGTTGCTGAGAATTGAACTAACTCAGGAAGTTTGGAAGAGCAGTCGGTGCTTTTAACCACTGAGTCATCTCTCCAGGCCCTTGAGTGTTTACTTTTAACAAATACATTAAAACAGTACGCTCTGGGGCAGAAATGGTTTCCTTCTACTATGTACAGACATGAGGTCACTTCTAGTTACCTATGGTCAAACAAAAGCAGTCTGTGGACTTCTCTTGTTTTGGCATTCATTCATTCACTCATTCATTTATTTATTTGGATTTTCAAGACAGGGTTTCTCTGTATAGGCCTGGCTGGCCTACAACTCACAGAGATCTGACTGCTTCTGCCTCCATAGTGCTGGGAGTAAAGGGCTATGCCGCCGCCACCGCCACCGCCACCTTTAGACTTCTTAAAAGACTACCCTTCTAGAAAAAGCCTCAACTTACCAAGAGTGCAGAGGAACAGTTATATCTTAGTAACTATAACCCAGAAACTAAACCGACTCAAGTACAGACCATACAAGTGCTGGTCATTGTTATTCCTTGTAATACTACATATGCCTACTTAGGAAGAGGAAAAAGCTTTAATGGCAGGGGGGGAAAAGGTCATTTAGATCAGATTCACTCTGTTTTATTCCAATTTTGTTCAGTGTTTTGTCATCTCCCTAAACCCAAATTTAACAGTGGTTAATTGCTAACTTGATAGAAATAACATAAAAGACGTTTTTGGAACAAAATGAGATGTGGGTTAGGTATTAGAAAGTAACAGGCCCTGGAGATGGCTCAGCCACTATTAAGAGCATGGCTGCTCTTCCAGGTTTGGCTCTTGCACCACATGGTGACTTCCCACCATGAAGAACCAGGAGGGAACCCCTCCTCAGGCAGCCTCAGGCCTGCATCTCTGGGCAGTGCTTCTCTCTTGTCCATGCCTCCCACGCTTCTTAAGTCAACTCTGAAGTATCATTACTATTTTGCTTTTTTGAATATAGTTCCGCTGTCCTGGCTATGTAGACCAGGGTGCCTTAAACTTAGAGCTGCCCTGATCTCCACCTTCCAAGTGCTGGAATCAAAGGTGCACAGCACCACACCCTACTTGGAGTATTATTTTTGGTCTTGTATTAATAGTTACTAGATACAAAGGTCCATCCCATCAGGTTTTACTTTTATACTCAAACCATAGATTATCAGTTTTTACTTAAGAGTTTAAATTTTGAATATGGGGTTTCAAAAACATGTAAAATGGAATGAATCTAATGCCAAGTTTTTCTACGATAGTATCATAAATTTTAAGTTAGAAAAAGTAATATAAGAGTATGTTCTTAAAACATTCTTTAGTGGCACTAAACTAGCTCAGACTACTAATGTAGGCTAAGAGATGGTGTGCTTGCTATCAAAATATAAAATTATATTTAACAGATATTTTACACTTGAAAGGTTACATTTTACACACAATGATGAAAAAATAAAAATCTTTTCTGATTCAACAGTATAAATTCCATTGAGAAAAGCAAAACATGTTGGAAATGCTTACTGATCATCCTTTAATAAAGTAAGCTTTACTGCCCTAAATATATTTAAATTTATAAATCTGGGCTCTAAACACTTGAAGCACTATAAATTACAGGAGACAATTTAGGTTAAACAGTTTTGTGGTATAAACTAAGAATAACGGTGTTGGGTTTTTTTGTTTTGTTTCTTTTCCTTTAGAGACAGAGCTTCGGTGTAGCCCTGGCTGACTTGGAACTCCCTCTGTAGACCAGGCTGGCCTCAAAGTCAGAGATCTGCCTGCCTCTGCCTCCCGAGTGCTGGGATCAGAGGCAAGGCCACTAGGCTGGATAAGAGTAAGAGTTAACAAATAAGTATATTAAGAGCTGGACGTAAACAAGGATAGAACTTGCTCACCTGTACATTCCAAAGCCAAAGCTCAGAGCAGTCATCTGGACCACAAGCAACAAGGTAGCTGTCATCCGGACTCCATGCTACATAGGAGACGCCGTACGCATGTCCTTCTAACGTTTTAAGCAGTTTTAACACGTGTGTATCCTAAAAATCAAAACAGACAATTTGGTTAACTCCCATCCCTAAAGCCACCATTTTCTAACACAAGAACTTAAGTACAGTGATAGTCTCATTTATTCTTCATGTTTCTGTGCCAATCCTGCGTAAGCTCAGCAGCTTGCTTCACAGACATTCACTCTCACCCATTACCTACCTACTATACACAAGATGTTGTGTACTATACAAATATATGAAACTGTCACAGAATTTGCCCTGAGAAAACTTGAGACTGAAAGTAGATGTGCATACCAAAAGCGCTTCTTGAAGATCTGGAAAGTGTTACCAACACAGAACTGCACAAACATCCTCTCAGGGTATCAAGTTCGGCAGTTACATACAATTAATTATCTAAGCATAGAATCATATCTGTCCCCCAAAGAAATCCTGTATCTGGTGGTGATCATTTCTTTCCCTGTAGTTTCCAGCAACCAACCAGTCCTTTGTTTTTATTGATCTGTCTATTCTGGGTATTTCATATAATAAAATTAAGCATGATACAGTCTCTTATAGTTGGCTTCTCTCATTCACTCCAATGTCTCCGTGATTCATTCATGCCATAGGGTATCTAATTTTATTGAGAGATACTCCATTTTACAAACACATTTTGCCTATTTGGTTTCTACTTTTTTGAATATTAAGAGTAAAATGGCTAAGAATATGTGAGCACTGTTCTGTGGACATGTCTTTTACCATTAACAATGTGATATCAACATTATACTACTAATAATGATATACTCCAGGGACGAGAATGAAGTTTTAGGAAGATTAAGAAATCTGTCTCTGCCTGGATAAGGAAGGCACCTAAGAATCAATGGGGGTGACCTTAGCTGTAACTCACTACACTGGGGATATGGAACCTGAAACGGCCACCTTCTATAGCCAGGCAGGAACCCTAGTGGAGTGACAGAGACACCAACCCACCCATAAAACTTTCAACCCAAAATTTATCCTGTCTACAAGAAATGCAGGCACAGGGGATAGAGCAAAGACTGAGGGAATGGACAACCAATAACCGGCCCAACTTGAGACCTATCCCATGAGCAAGCACCAATCCCTAACACTATTAATAATAATCGGTAAGTTATGCTTACTGACAGAAGCATGTTGTCCTCTGAGAGGCTCCACCCAGTGGCTGACTCAGACAGATACAGACACCCACAGTCAAACAGTGGATGGAGCTTGGGGACTCTTATGAAAGAATAGGAGGAAGGATCGCAGGCCCTGAAGGGGATAGGAACTCCACAGGAAGACCAACAGCATCAGCTAAACTGGACCCTTGGGGCTCTCAGAGACTGAACCACCAACTAAAGGGCATACACAGACTGGACCTACGCTTTCCTGCACATATGTAGCAGATGTGCAGCTTGGTCTTCTTGTGGGTCCTGAACAACTGGAATGGGGATAGTGGTGGGAGGAGCGATCTCAAAAGCTGTTGCCTGTATGTGGGA
Organism: Rhynchomys soricoides; assembly: GCA_019843965.1. Classification (NCBI taxonomy): domain Eukaryota; kingdom Metazoa; phylum Chordata; class Mammalia; order Rodentia; family Muridae; genus Rhynchomys; species Rhynchomys soricoides. The sequence continues at coordinate 139,907 of JADRCH010000805.1, forward strand.
TATGTCCTTCTAGCTAGGCTGCCTTGGTCTGGCCTCAGTGGGAGAGGAAGTGCCTAGCCTTGTAGAGTCTTGAAGCTCCAGGGTGCAGGGATATCCAGGGGGCCCCAACCTACTTGGAGAAAGAGAGGGAGGCTGGAGGCATTAATGGGAGGCAGTGACTGGGAAGGGAGCAATGAGTGGAATATAAAGTGAATAAGTAAAAAAAAATAAAATTAAATTGAAAAGAAAAAAAAAAACCAAACACCAAAAAACCGAAAAAGCTATCCGTCTCTAATAGTGGAGAGAATCTGCATTTGGGCTGCCTGCCTTTGGGCCTATGCTGTGCAGGCTGAACCACAGACAGTGCAAATGGGTAAGTGACAAGGCTAGAAGTAGCCATTGGATTTTACGCGGTGGGTTAAGCCATTTAAAAATGCAATTTTGAGTGGTCCAAATGGCCTGATATTGATGTTGGGAACTGAACTGGTGTCCTCTGAAAGAAAATTCTTAATCACTGAGCCATGTCTCCTGCCCCTGGAGTAGGGAGAGTTCGTTAGTGATGACCTGTAAGAAACTAGAAACAGGTCTGAAAATGGTATAATAAACTGAAATTTCCTGGCTCCAGAAATGTAACTGAAGTGGACTGTTTAGTTACAGCACCTAAGCTTACTTTACATGACAGTATATTTCAATCCCTGATCTTTAGAAATCGAAATATTTAACAATACAACTACCGACTCCTCTCTGAGGAGGAGCTAAATAAGAGGCTTAAAGTTTCTGAATCAGATCAACAGCACATCAAACTGCCTTATATAATTTTAAATCTTTTTCGACTAGCTTAACATTGCCAAAGAACAAAATCTGGACAAAACAGTACTCTAGATGTATATGAAGATTTGCTTCTCAGTTGACAATAAATTTCTTTAGAACTGCTTATCTAGAAAACTGTTTTATTCAGGCATGTGATTTCAGAAGGTTAGACATAGGAAGATCCAAGTTCCAGCCTAGTAAGATCTTATCTCAAAAGACCACAAGAGGAAAGAAGAAAGGGTGGCGGGGGTGGGGGCGGGGGTGGGGAGACAAAAGAAGAAGAAGAAGAAGAAACCAACTGTCTCCTACCTGAGAAAACAACTCTACCAATGAGAAGATACAACCCTCTCACAGGACCCCAGTGATTCTCAGCACCACTGTGGCAGCTTACAGCCACCTATCTCCAGTTCCATGGTGTCCAACTCTTTTCTGGCTTCTACAGGAGCCAGTCACAGACATACACGCAGAAAAACACCCATTGATGGGTTTTTCCAAAGAGCACAGTCAACCTTTCTAAATAGTATTTGCAAAGTGCCATCATGCCAAGAGTTAACCAGCCTCAGGAAACTTCTAATGGTGCAACCATCTAAAAATTACCCTCACATTTCAGATTGAAACCTAAGTATTAATTCTGCATCCCGAGGTTAATATGGCCAAGAAAAAATCCTTACGCTAATCCCACTGCATTCTGCAGAGCCAGTATTTCAAGAAAAACATCCTGGGTACACTGGCATACAAGTCCAAACTCCTAAGGAAAAGATTTGCTTCCTTAGGTTCACCTCCTGGTCTTCTAAAAACTCCTTTCCCAATGACCCTAGACCACCCGAAGCAGTTTTGCCTAAACGGTTCTTTATCTTCTCCTGGAATCTCTTCTTGCTTTCCTAGGCTTTCTAGATATAGCAAGATCTCTTCTGAGCTCTCACAGCATCCTTTACAGAATAATCATGGCTTATTATCTTTTGCTCAGTTGCCTGGATTAAATAAATAAATATATATATCTATCTCAACACACAACAGGCATTTAGTACTGGCTAAATAAAAGTGGGCCCCACACTCAGCTACTAGAAAACAAGCTTAATAAAACCCACAGAACTCAGAGGCCATGAGTTGATCTCAAACTCTCTTTCTTGAGTCATTTACAACAAGTTGCCATTACTAAAAGTATGCCTATTTGAAGCGAGGCAATTAACAAAGTAGCATTTAGCCCATTAGTACACTATTTATAACTACGGTGATAAATTACCATAAAATTGTCTCATGTTCTACAGGACTGGAACTTCTGCTGAACCTCACAGGCAAAGTTAATAATACACCTTGAGGTCACTTACAACTGCAATTCTACTATGTACTCAGCCCATTTAACTTGTCTTTAAGAGAACAATGTAGCCAGGTATGGCAGCACAAGCCTTTAATCCCATCACTCCTGAGGCAAAGGCAGGTAGACCTCTGAGTTCAAGGCCAGCCATGGCTACACAGAGACACAGACCCTGTCTCAAAAAAATAAACAACAAATCCAGAGATGAGGGTCAACTACAACCTCAGTTGCTTTGCCTTTCATTTCCCAGGTAATCAACCTTCACAGCCTAAGCTAACAGACAGCTGCAACTTTAAGTTATGCATGCTTCCATGCCTGGACCAAAGTAGTGCGTGCATGTGTGCCTGCTATGACAACCAGTTGCTGCAAGTAGGATGCCAGCGACCACATAAATATCTGCCAGAAATATCGGCTGCAGCACACAGAAACTACTTGGCAGCGTTTGTTTGTTGTCTGGGTCAGCTGGCATCAGTGACTTCAGCGGTAAAGAGCACGGACTGCTCTTTCAGAGGTCCTGAGTTCAATTCCCAGCAACCACGGTGGCTCACAACCATCTGTAATGGGATTCCTGGTGCCCTCTTCTGGTGTGTCTGAAGACAGTTGCAGTGTATACATAGACATAAAATAAATAAATAATCCTTTAAAAAAAGATCTCTGTAAAAGTATCTCCTATTCCTTCCCCATGTGATGCTTTTTCATGTCCTTTTTTTTTTTTTAAAGCCCTTTGTTGGGGACAGACATAGATATAGGAACAGATTCATAAAATAGCCGATTCAGATTCATACAACAGATAGACAGGGAATGGCGGAGACATGAGGAGGGAGAAGTCAAGAATTCAAATCTGGGCTCACTATTGGTTAAACTAAGAGGAATGCTCATTATTTCTCTTCCTTAAGGATGTCAACGACCGAGCTGACCACTGTGGCCTTTAAACTGACAGAGACAGCACGGAGAGATTACAAAGGGTGTTAGGAGGTACATTAGGGTATCCAAATAAATGCAGTGTTACCCATAAGAGGGAAATTTCAAACACTTTCATTTCGTATTATGATTGCGGCAGATACCTTACAATATTACTAATTCAGAATGCTGGTAAGTCATTAGCTGCTACTAAAATTTAGTGTTAATAAAGGAGCATCATATATTGTACCTCTATTATATTAAGGACCCACATTTCAATATAATTAGGTTCCTAAGTAATTGGTGTGTAACTAATAGTACGTGCGTGCATGCACGCACACACACAGATGGGGGAGACAGATAGGCTGGCCATATATTTTGGCTTGTGCATTTAAAACAGCATCTTTTTAAGACAACTGATAGTTGTCAAAATGTTAACTAGGTATTACAGTACAAACAAGAACTCCTTTATAATGAAGAATGTTCTGCTTTCCTGCTACCAATTATAGCACGTCTCAAATTTGTATTTTTCCTTCTAGGGTGCCTTTGAATATTTGTTGTGTGTGTTGTATGTCCAGACACTTGTGTGGGGATCACACGCCATGGCCTACATGTCAGGATAACTTTATGGAGCCAGTTCTCTCTTTCCACCTTTATGTAGGCTTCAGGGAACAAAACCAGGCCTCCGGGATAGCAAGGCACTGCCCTCACCACTGAGCTGTCCTGTTAGCTCCCAAACTCCTGTCGTTAAACTCAAAATAAATCCGAGGCCAAAGCATTTACCAAGAGCCAAAAGCTGCATTAGCTCTGGTTTTATTTACTCAGATCTTAGTTAAGTGCCATTCCCTAACCTATTTAAACTCACATTCTGTTCTGACTAATAGACAGGCGGACTATGCATGTATGTTTAACTGGTTAAAAGAAATGAGCACATTTATTTATATCTGAGGGTTATCTAGTAATAAAGTCAATTCTGAGTAGAGAACTTTTAGCACTTAAAACCCATATGCAGTAATTTTCAAACGTCATCACTGGGGAAACCCAGGGAAGACTGCACAC
>JADRCH010000805.1:143979-168384 GCA_019843965.1 Rhynchomys soricoides
GGTGTCACAACAGGGAAGACTGCACACGGGATCCCACGGTGTCACAAACAATCCCTCAGCACTCAACACTTCCCCCCAGTGTCCTCATTGCAATTCAAGAGCCTGTATTTCAGACCCTTCAAGTCACTCATATAGTTAAATAATGCAACCAACTTGGCACAATCTCTAGTACTTAACACTGCATGTACAACTGGAATAGTATCAATCTATAGACATAACAAAAGAAAAACAGAAACAGGAAAATAATTTAGAAAAAAGTGATTAACATAGTCAGGCATGATGATCCATCTCTATCTGCCCAGTATTCAGGGAGGAAGGCAGGGCCAGGAGGGTCTTGAGTTCTACAAAAGCCTGGGAAACTGACAAGACCTGTCTCAAAAAAAACCAAAAGTGACCAATACAATCAAAAAGGGACTTGCAGAAGACTACTTATACATATGTATACTAAAAATAAATAGGTAAGTAGCCGGGCAGTGGTGGCTCACACCTTTAATCCCAGCACTCCGTAGGCAGAAGAAGCAGGTGGATTTCTGAGTTCGAGGCCAGTTTAGTCTACAGAATGAGTTCCAGGACACCCAGGGCTACACAGAGAAACCCTGTCTCGGAAAATAACAACAAAAAGGTAACCAGTGAGTTAAGATTAAAAATACCCCCCTTTTAGGACTGGAGAGATGGCTCCGCACTGTTACCCTAGCAGGGGACCCGGGTTTCAATTGCTGGAATCTGCACGGTGGTTCATAGCCATGTATAACTTGGATCAGATGCATTCTTCAGGCCTATGCAAGTAAGGCACACATATGATGCTCATGCATATATGCTGACACACACAAATCTCAACTATGTACGTACACACACACACACACACACACACACACACACACACACACACAGGAATACATACCGGATCAACTTGCCATATGATAACTGTGGTATCCTTTGATCCTGTTGCTAGTTTAGTGCCGTCATTAGAGAATTTACAGAACCACACTTCATTACAATGTTCTGTAAGTATCTGCTGAGTGTAACAGGGAAACTGTCTCCTAAAACAAACAAATCCACAGGAATTATTCTTTCAAAACATATTTCAGCAATAATGAGAAGGACAGTTAACAACTGAGAGAAGTTCTGGAGAGTGTATCATAAACCTCGATATAAATATGAGTGCATATACAACTTGAGTCAAACTTACTTCGCTTTGTTGAAAAACAAACACTCTAACAGCGGGTCCTTTTTTCCCCCCAAGCCAACGCTAATAAAATCTGTTATTATAAAATCTTCTTCAACCTAAAGTTTACTTTTTTGCTACCTTCTGAAGGCTACTTGGTCTGGTTAAGGCAATTCATATAAGTAATTATTACTCAGGAATTATGTTTACCCACTTTATAGCTGAGTGACGGTGTTCGACAAGGAACAGTACAGCACTTTTAAGGATAGACTTGGGATGACAAAGGAAATGGAGGGGAGCAGTAAGACGGTAAAGTACCTGCTGGTCAGCTGACCTACTGACATCCCCAAGTCCCAACACTGCCCGCAGCCTCCGCGAATGCGCTGTGACACACATGCACACACTCATTAAAAAGTGAGTAGAGAGGGGCTGGCGAGAGGGCCAAATGGGTAAAGTGCTCGCTGTCAAGCCTGACAACCTGGTTCAATTCCCAGGACGCACATGATGGAAGGATCAACACAACTCTTGCAGGGAATGGGTTGTGAGTGTCCCACCTGCATATATGTGTGCACATCATATCCACGCCTCGTGGGCCCTGGGGAAGCCAGGAGAGGGTGTCAGGTTCCTTGGAACTGGAGTTAGAGTTGTGAGCCACCATGTGAGTACTGGGAACCAAAATCATGTTCTCCGCAAGAACAGCAAGTGCTCTCTTTTTACCACTGGGCCATTTCTCCAGACCTCTGACTCCATTTTGAGACTGGTTCTTACTACTGTAGCTCAGTTTCATCTGAAACTCTTCAACTTCCGGCCTCCGTCTTCCAAGTACTGGATTAGTAACAGGCAAGCAGATATGATTTTGCCGAAGGTCACACTTTTAAATTTATCACCAAAGACTTCAACAGTCTTCTCCATTTTTTTTCCCTACCAATAAATAACAGGAGCTAACACAGTGGCATAAGCCTATGGTCCCAGCACCTGTGAAGTTCTGACAGGAAGACCAACTGAGCCCAAGAGTTTGAGACCAGCATGGGCAACACAGCAAGACCATCTCAAAGGAAAAGTATATTGATACATACATAGAGAAGAAGTGCGCTGTCAACTTATCTGCCTGATAGGCTACAATTACCTTTAGGAGGTAATACTTGGCAACTTTAAACTTTTAGATTACTTAACTAAAAATTGCATCAATATTAAAGTTATTTTTCTCTGAACCAAAAATACACATATTTGTATTTTATTAAGCAAGTATTGCCATATACAATACCAAGTATTGTATGGGACACCTTTCAAAGGATATTGTTTTAAATTTTATTTTTGCCTCGTGTATATGGGTGTTTTGTCTGTATTTATGTTTGTGCACCCCTTGTGTGCAGTGTGTCCACAGAAGCTAGAAGAGAGCACTGGATGCCCTGGAACTGGAGGTACAGGCAGCTGTTAACCCTGTAGGTGCTGGGAACAAAACCTGAGCCCTCCTCAAGAACAAGTCCTCTTAACTGCTGAGGCATTGAATGCTGAGCCATTCAAGAATTAGTATTCTTGAAACTAATTTGACAAGAGAAATTTTATCAACTCCATTTTTACAAGGCTCAAAAAGCCAAGTATCCTACCAGATTTTCACAAAACTCTTAGCAACTGCACTAAAATTTGAGACTATGATCAACTGTACTAATTTTCTAAATGTCAACTTTAAATATTTTTCAAAGACTGAATTTCAATTAAAAAAAAAAAAAGTTTAAATGTCTAAAGTTGATCACAGTAAAAAAGATTCATTTAGATTAGCAAATTACATTTTAAGTATGGACTGACTCAAAATTACAGGGCATAAATCATTTTATCTATTGACAGCTGTCAGTTATTAATCTTTATTAAGACTAAGGCAGGGCTGGAGAGACTGCTCAGTGGTTAAGAGCAGCAGACACGCTGCTCTTGTAAGAAGACCGGAGTTCAGCTCCCAGCATCTACATGCAGCTAACAGCTATCTGTGACTCCAGCTCCAGGGCATCTAGCACACCCATCTGGGCTCTGTGGGCACCAGGCATGCACACAGTGCACAGAAGCAGGACATTCATGCACATAAAATAAAGTCTACAGTAACATGCAAATTTAATGGCCTTTTTCAGATACACAACTGATAGTTGATATCCTTGCTTTCAAACACATTTAAAATTTAAGATGGTATTAAAAAATCAGTACTGTGCAAAAGAAAACATTCTGACCAAAGTCAATCTTTAAATTGTGTCTACGAATATTTGTAATAATCCTGCACTAAAAAATTAACATTTACAAAACAGCCTACGAAAACACACTTCCATTAATTACTGGTGTGAAAAAAAGCTCAGAAAATAATTTCTCCTTTTTAAAAAATCTGTTCCTTACTAGTCAAATTTAACCAAAAATATTGAGCATGTTAACTGATAAAAGCCTCTCGAGAGCGCACATGAGTTTTCCAATGTCATGATTCAGCTTTTAGGAATCAAGTCTCCAGAGAGGAAAGAATGGGTCGCTTCCAATGTTTACATGTAATTTCAGAGAATTTCTAGCTCCAATGCTGAAATTTACTTTCTAGAAGAAAATAAACTAGATGGCTAAAAATTATCAACTTTTCTTCTGAAGACCTCCAGCTAAACTTAAGGAATTAAATTGAGGCTCTATTTTCCAGTTTGGCAACGAAGGGTACAACTTACTGAGTTAATGCCTGGTGTTAATCTCTTAGTGTCCTTAAAATCTACCTCTAGAATGAACAGCGGGGGATGGCTCCTGGTTTTCCGGCTTGGTAAACTGGGTAGGTAGATTCTCCCTGAGATAGAAAATGCAGGGATGGGAAGAAGGCTTGGCAGCTGAAGGTCTTACATGCAAGCAATAGGACGGGAGCTCAGAGGCCTGAACCCCACGCACTGCCAGGTGGACATGATGACCAGCCTGCAACTCCAGCCTCTGAAGGTGGAGGCAGGGGTCCCTGGAGCAAGCTGGCTAGAGACTTGCTGGGAGTGGTGAGCTCCAGGTTCAGCGAGAGACCCTGTCTCAAAAGAATAAAGTGGAACAAGAACTGAGGAAGATTTCCAACAGCAACCTTGGGCCTCCACACAGATGCACCCACAAGTACATGTGTACCCACACACGAGTGCCCACACATGTAAAAACACATTCACTTACACATATATATCATACATGTGAAAAACAAAAAATAATAAAAAAGAATTCAAGTGTAAAAAGCAGCCTTAGTAGGTCTGAGTAAGCAGTCGAGAAAATCTATTTGGATCTGCTATGTTTAACTAGAGCAATAGCCACACTGCACTCAGGTCTGAGGCTCGAGAGAGAAAAACTGCAGCTCTGCTGTTTCCAGGAGTCATCAGATTCCCAGGGAGTATAACCTACGGAAGGGGATGAGGAAAGGAGTAACCCTGAACACAGGACTACAGGGGCGGGCAGGCAACAGAAGCCCCGGAGGGGTCAGAGCATCTATCTAGAGCTTGGAATATCCATTTCCAAGAGTGCTCAAACACTTTAGAAACCCAGATAAACTGGAAAACAGCTGCTGAACTAAACAGACGGTCCCTCACCAACATCAGAAAGTTCTGTGTTGTTTTCTCTATAGGCATTAATACAAAAGAAACCTGATGAAGAAAAACGAGAACATGGACCAAAGAATTGTAGAGCTGGTAATGATTTCAGGAGTTACCTTTGAAGGTAAGTGGTGAACAGGAGGCACAATTTTTTAATTTTCGTATTTTTTAACTTACTTTTTATATGTATGGGTGTTTTGCCTGCAAGTATGTCTGTATACGAGAGTGCATGTTTTTGTTTTTAAAATCATAAAGAAGACCCGAGGAACACTTTAGAAAAATAAGAACTTTTCAATTCTAGTAACATTTCAGAGTGCTTTATACATGGACTGAGGAGCAGCCCTGTCCCCAAGGTGAAGGATGGAAAAGGGAGACTAGCATTTGTTACTGGTTCCACAGATACTGCTCTCAGGAATAAAGAAATATATAGGGAGACAAACCCTCTTGCGTGGGTTTGTCTCCACCCAGGAAGGAAAGGCTCTCAACTTTCCGATATGCCTGCCTATGCAGGTCTAGCTTCACCTTTCAGTGTCCCCAGCAGAAGTTAATTTATAAGCCACAGAGACTTTGGTCTCCAAGTATCTTAATTTTGACAGTTTCCAACCACCTAAAGGAGCTAGGAAACAAAGGACTATCTGCAGAGCTTTTTAGTCCGTTATCGCCCTCTGACCCTGATTTAAACAAAAAATCACTTAAACATCTCCCAAACAAGTCAGAGAACAGTGTTAAGGAGTGGAGGGGTAAAAGTGAGCACTGATCACTTCCTAGCAGAGCAGAGCCTCACACAAGCCACTACTCAGCACTTCAAGCCCAACATCATTTCTTAAGGGCAATAGCACACACGATTCTTTCCTTCTAAGTATGGCAAGTGATGTCACAACTGTACACACAGGCAGATTATAGGGCTGGGGATGTAGCTCTGGGACAGAGCTTTTGGCCAGCATTTGAAAGGACTTGTGCTCTATTTCCCAGCACCAATGAAATACAAAAACCAAAGTAAAACACCAAATTTAAACACACCTCACTATTATTTTAAACAGTATCTAGATGTGAGCATGCATTCTCAGTAGTTATTGGAAGTTCCTTTCTGACTCGCACACACACTTCTGTCTTTCATTACTGAAATTTATTACTCTCATTAATTCTTCAATGAATGTCTGCAGAAAAAATATCAGCTGCCTGCTTTTCTACAGTTTGAAAGGATTTTCATAATTTCTATCCTGGTATTTTAAATGTAAAGTTCTGATTTAATTTGGGGGAGCATCATTAAAACAGAAAAAAACATTTTTACTAAAAAAACTAAACACCAAAAGACAACCTGAATCCTCCCAAGTTCAGTTATGAGCCTGGCTTGGTAAACATGAGCACAGAGTTAATGCCCAGTAGTCTAGCTATTTCTGGAGCCCTTCATTTACAAAAAAAAAAAAAAAAAATGTTCATTAAGGAAAATATTTCCATGATATTTATATTCAGAGAATTAATTTGGTGCATAAACTGTTGAACAGAGGTAACCAAATCTACAGGCAAGAAAGCAAAAAACTGGCTTTTGGGCTTCAGCTCCCAACTGTGGCATACTACATAAACATAGGCTTATACAACAGAAACTAACTTTTTATGATTTTTTTTTTCTACTAAGTTTCCATTGTAGTAGTCCTGGGTTTTACTGTGAATTAAGTGTTAATCAGGTATGAACTGTTATACAGGAATACAGAGAAACCCTAGAAAGTGTTCTAATAAAGTTCATATAAGTCCATCTATAATATGTTAACATATTTGAAAACATAAGAAAATTTCTCTTACCTACTACAAACATGATCTATAAGTAGAGACACAGAATCTAGATTATTGTCAAGTTTGGTATTGTGATATAGGCACCGATCCCTTTGTAGTTCCACCGCCTGCCGCAGGAGAGTCTGTAAACGCCGTGGGGGAAGCATCACTGATGGTGGTAAATAGGCTTTAATAAAAGATATTTTAAAGAAGAGAAATAAAAATAATAATAAACTGTAAAACACACATAAGACATTTACTCCTGGTGCCCTCACTCAACACTACTGTTTCCTTTACACTGACATGGGAGGTGACATAAGGTGAGGTTTTCAGTACTCATTGACGGCTACAGTGACACAGCCACTAAGAAGAAATGTATTGGCTGCATCTTGTAGTTTCTAGGGGAAACACCGCATACAGAAAAATACTACAAAAGTGAAAGGAAGATGAGTAGAAAATTTTATAATTATGTATCAGTAGACGATCAGTTTTTTAAAAAAAAAAATCTGAACAAAGAATAAGCCAAAACCCTGACTGGCCAAGTTCTAGCTGTAATGCCCAGGGTACTGTGGAAACTCATACAATAGTGCTCTAACATCAAGACAAACTTATCCCAATCCTCCTGCATTTCTACAGAGCATGTGGAGTGTCTATTTTCTGATTCCTGAGATTTCCACTCTCACTACAACATGATATAACAGCATAATTTGACTAGAAAAGAAGTATTTTATATAAAGATATGGTAAAAATGAAATTCCCAACTCAGCTTGAAAGTTTTGTAACACAGCTGGGAAAAACAATCCGGAAACCAGCCAGGCGTGATGGAGCACGCCTTCAGTCCCAGCACTCAGGAGGCAGAGGCATGTGGATCTCAGAGTTCAACACCAGCCTGGTCTACAAAGGAAGTCTGGGACAGCAAGGGTTACAGAGAGAAACCCTGTCTCAAAAAACCAAAACAGAAAATAAAAAAAGAAATCTGGTCTCTTTTAAAGAAAAAAACAAACCCTGTAAAATGCTCTGATGTGAAGCTATGGTTCACATTTTGTTCTCTGACTCTAGTACTCTTCTTCCAAAGGAAACCTTGAGAGTGTCGCTAAATAACACAACCACAAGGAGAGTGCTGAGACCAGCATTTTCTCACTGACTCCAGAGGTTACAGCTGGGGAAAACTTTAGTTTAAAGGGCTCTTTGATGGGTCCCTCTTCTTCCACAAGCATCAGTAATGTGACTAAGTACAAGCTCCCTATCTGCTCTCCAGTATCTACCTCTGACCTAAGAGGAAATAAACACGAGAAATGATTCTTACTCTGAAGCTTGTCCAGCAGTTTGGATCGGGAAGCTGTCCCCTTGCCTTCCCACTCAGCTTTTGCCCGTAGGTCTTCTGCATGGCTACACATCAGATACCTTTAACAGAGCAGGAAACAAATCTCAAACCCTTTTCCTTGGAATGAAGTTGAAAAACAGTTGACTGTATCTTCACAATCAAGTTCTTCCTTACACAAATCAAGAAAAACATTTTTACAGTGAATTCAATTTCTTAACACAATCTAGTGCCTTCATAAAACCGTTAAAGGGAAAAATTATTAAAAGGTAATGACAGTACCAAAGCAGCTAACACTGCTGCTGCAATGAAAAGTACTCTCTTCTACCGTTACATGTTACAATGTGTGGTTACGCTCCAAATTCTCAGGACACGCTTCATCAAATGCCTGTAACTATCCCGTATGAAGCAAACACCATTACTCTAGCTGCAGAAATGAAGAAACTGAGACATAGAAGGCTTAGGAAGTAGTCTTGGGAGAGGTAGGCAATAAGGGAGCACAGAAACCCAGGCACTCTAACTGCAGACCTTGCTCTTCACCACTGAGCCAATGTCACAGCTTCTCTCTCTACTCTAAGTACTAAAAATATAAATCAAAATGACTTAGGGACTAGGAAGATGACTTAGTGGATAATGGTGCTTGCTTTGCACAAGAACCTGAGTTCACGCACACAAAAGCCAGGCAGGGCTATGTATGCCTGAAACCCCAGCATCATTTCTCATTATGTGCAGAACAGTGGTGTAAAGGCTCAAGATCCTCAGCTCTAGGGAAGAGATGAGAACCACCTGAAGGGAGCCTATCTCCAGCCCAGCTCTTCTTAGGGAACAGGACTGACCAAAGGAAGTGAAGGCCTTTGTCCAAACGGATGTGAGATCTGGCAAGTAGATTTCCTGGGTGCTCTGTCTGGAAATACATACCTCTCTTGTCACTTGTATAAAGGACAATTAGGCAGCAAGGGCTAACTAAAGAGAAGTGCTCACTCTGTTCCCTGCTGCACAGGTAAGAAAGACTCCATGCTGCCTCTCAGATGCCAGGATCAATCAGAGTCTACGTAAACAGAGAACGCGGTCTTCTTGCTATTTAGTGTGGATGCATAATTTTGGTTAATAAAAAAAGTTTTTAGAAAGTGTAATTATACTGAACATGCCTGTGGAGAAACTGGGTATTATGAATATTTTGTCTCTGAAAACTAATTTTGGGGAGCCAGTGAAACGGCTTTGCCAGTCAAGGCTCTTTGAATATGAGCCTGCCTTCCAATTCATGTGTGATCCCTGGATCCCACAGGCTGGAAGGGAACTAACTCACACAGCTGCCCTCTGACCTTAACATGTGCATGTACACAACACAAAATAAGTGGGGAAAAAAAAAGAATGCTGTGTGAGAATTTAACGTCAACAGCTAGGGGGAAACTGTTTACTGTTTAAATTCTGCAAAAAGCACATGCCTACAACGCAAGCTGCTTCAAAAGCTGAGGTAGCCAGGGAATCTAAGGGAGACTGTCTCAAAATAAAAAGCAGGAAAGGGACTGGGGACATGTACCTCAGTGACAGATGCTTTCTGGTAACACATGAAATCCTAGCTTCAATCACGGCCAAAAGTGGGGTCTGAGCCCTTTACAAAAATATGCATTATTAAGCTTTGGGTTTCAGATAAACGCGCTTATGGGAAGTGACACAGTAGGAACAGAAAAGACTCAGCAGTGCAAGAAGCTAAGTTTTTCTTTCAAGATCACTTCAAAATAAAAACTATGTATTAAATTATATGTTCTGGTCCCACGTGGTAGCTGAAACCTTTAATCACAACACTTGGGAAGCAGAGGCAGGTGGATCTCTGTGAATTCAAGGCCAGCCTGATCTATATTGAAAGTTATCAGGACAGACAGGGCTTCACAGTAAGACCCAGTATCAAAAATAAGTAAGAGTGTGAGTGTGAGTGTGAGTGTGAGTGTGTGTGTGTGTGTGTGTGTGTACAGGTGCTCTCTGTTACCAGAGCAGGAAAGAAAACAACAGCTTCCTGTGAATGGCATTTAGCGGGTAAACTAAAACACCTATGAATAGGGTAACAAGAAATAAATTGTCAGCCACAGTGTCAAAGCATCTAGCAGACTTTAAAATGACCCATATCAATTTTATCACATTAGACATACTCCAGATGCTGAGACCAAATTATATAGTAAATTATATAGTTTACCACGAAGAAAAAAACAAAACAGACAATGGTCTGAAGACAGGACATTTGGGCTGGACATGCCTATTAGAAATCCAAGTGGAGATTGTCAAATGTGTGATTAGATAGAGCATGTAAAGAATCACTAGCAAGGCCTGATAAGTTCAAGGCCAGTCTGGTCTATACAGTGAGTTCCAGGACAGCCAGGGCTACACAGTGAGACTCTGAATCAAAACAAATCCCAAAAGAAGACCCACTATTAGCACACAGTACAAAAGGTACAGCAAAGAATGAGGACAACTAATGAAAAGTGAAGAGCCTAGCATGGTGGCACACATCTTTAACCCTAGCATGAGGATGGCAAAGGCAGGCACATCTTTTATGAATTTGAGGCCATCTTGGTCTCCATTGGGAGTTTCAGGCTAGTCAAGGCTATGTAATGAGATCATGATTCAAATATACACATAAATAAATACAGCAGAAAAATAAAAGCTATGCAACCAGTTAAGTGACTGATAACTTTGTATGCAGGACACTTGTATGCTCTTTATTGCTTGCTATGATCCAAAGCCCCGAGGTTTGTTCTTTTCCTTTTTTTGTCGTCTTCTTCTTTTTTTTTTTTTTTGAGAAGATCTTGAAATAGTATTGTCATTGGCTATATGGATTTCTTCCTCCTTGCACCTGTTAAGTATCTCAAATCTTAATATGAACAGCTGAATAGTTTAAGTAAATTTATCCAGCACTAAAAATTTAGTTAACATCCAGGTACTTCCTATCTTTAAAAAAAAAAAAAATTAATGAAATATAACTTCAGCCAACAGTAAACTTTTATTAAAAAACAAAAAACCAACAGCCCCTTCATGAGTCTGGAGTCTGAGAACTCCACTCTCTTACCCACTAAGAACATGGATGCGCTCTGTATTGTATTTCAACGGCGTTAGTTCACAGCGTAGAACTTGAAGTGCCTCCAGGACTTTGCCGTCCTCCAGGTATTCCAGGTACTTCTGCTGCAGCAGCAGAAACTTCATCCTCTGACATGACAGAAAGCAGCAGTCAGGGGAAAAAGTTGCTGGAAGTTTCAGAAAACGTTTGTGCCTAAACAGAACAGTAGAAACCATCTACTATGTCTTCTGAAAACAATTTTATAAAGCTTCATGATGACTCAAAATATTCTGGTTTGCGAGTCGATGTAGGTTAAATAGGAGTGCTCAAGGCTACCCATCAATACAACTCTGAATGAATGAGTAATCCCCATTAGGGACTGCAGCATTTCAGATTTTATGTATCAACATTTAAAACTATTCCAAGAATTCCAAATCTGTTTTTCGAAAATTCTGACTATCTGAACAAGAGGGCTTATGCAGCAAGCTTTGAGAAGACTGGTGAAAAAAATCCCAGTTAGGAGTCACTGCAAGTAATGGAGGAACAGGGCACAGCTCTGAGGGAGGGACAGTGCACGCAGAATATTCAGAGCTCTGGATTAGATTCGAGCACCACAAAAACAACACTTAAAAAAAATCCCAAACCAAACCAAACAGATACACTGTGAGGGAGGAGCTCAGGGGACTGGAAGGCAGGACTCAAGAGAAGCAGAGAGCACCAGACTTGGGCTTTCTCAAGATACATACTACAGGCTGGTATGCAAAAGTTTGGAGATCCTGTAACTGAACTGGGCAAACACAAGCTCACTCACTATCTCTATGGTCGCAATCAGAAGGCTGGATTTAATGGCCTGTCGGAAGCTTCAGTAACAATTAGGTCTACATATTTGATTCACTACCTGTTCACTAACGTATTTAGCAACAAGGCACGGATGACTATTATTTATTCTCTATCCACAAGGATAAAACACTTTTTAGTTATGAAACACTTTCCTATTTTTTCCAAAGGGAAATGTTTGGTTTTAATATTTGTAATGTCATATCATCATCTTACTCTAAATTTGAAGTTTTCCCTACACAGGAGCAGCATCTATTAACATTCTAACTTAATACTTGGGCTTTAGCAAGCAGAGTGACAGAGAGTTCATCACACTCAAAAGCTCCACAGAAAGCGGAAGGACTAAGTCTACGTGAAAGTTTTCTAAGTTGTTACACAGTGGTGTACAGAAGCTACCATGTAACAACACAGTAAGAGTACAATGAACTGCTGTATGAGATTTTTACATTAAGTAGTATCTAGAAGATATAAATTACTGTGTCTCAAATACAACAGTTTATTTAATACATCCTCACCTGACACAAAAAGCCTCTTATATAAACCAAGCAACTAGTTTAAATACATCCAATGGGAGGTATATTACTTATGTTTGGTAATTTAATCTTAAAACTTTAAAAGGTAAGACAAAACACAAAAACAAAAACCAAAAACCCAAAAACCAAACTTTTAAACTAAGGCTTACTCCTATAACTGGGAACATTGCACTTATCGATTTTACACTTAAGATTGGACTAATCCTAAAGATCCAGAAACAGACTAATTACCAAGAGGTTTTAAAAAATGGTATATGTGTGTGTGTGCGTGTCCTTAAGCTTATTTTTATATGCCAAATAAAAAAATACTTCATAGTTCACCAGGTGACAAAACCCCAAAATGAAATTTTAAAATCAAAGAGGGGTAGGTTTCAAGTTATGAGGACTACTCTCACCATATTCTGAAAAAATTTAATTTTACAAAATGAAATTTCTACATTATTAGCATGGTATTAAAGGTTTCATCAATTTTTGATTCAAATGTAAAACAAGGCCATATGCAACTAGGTATTTCCTCACTAAATTTTCTCAGCAATTGGGAATTTGGAAAACATTCTTTTTCCTTTTAGTTCTGGGCAAGTCTTTGATAAATTCTTATTAATCCTAAAGTCCTATACCTTCTCCCTTCCTCAGTCCAGCATGGCCCAGTGTGTACAGGGACAGTGCCCAAATGCTACTTATCCCTTACTTTCTCATCTAGATCCTGGCAGAACATATTACTGTAGTCTATGAGGCAAAGATGGGGCAGGATAAAAAGAGCAAACACATTCTTCTGTAGGTCCAGGGGATGCTCTCAAAGCAGTCCAAGAACAGTTTTCTGAGTCATGTCATCCACCCTCAAACAGCTATCAACGCTTGGCCTGGTGCATGCTAACATGTTGCTAGACAAACTCAGCTAGAGAGCTTGTTGAGGAAGAAGCTCTAACCGTCTGGAGCTTTTACTCAGCTTAAGTATCTCACATACAGTAACAGTGAAATGTATTTTACCTTCCTAAATTTAAAGCTCAAAATGTAAGACACTAAAGAAAATAAAGACCTTTGAATGCACAAGTGATGCTCGGTCCTGACAAAGTTAAAACCCAGGCAATATTGAGGCTTGCTTACACAGGTATCTTTTTTTTATTTTTTTTTTAAATCAGAAACTTCTGAAAAGAAGCCAGATGGTGAAGAGCAATGAGGACATCTCCAGTTTCGTTAGACCTCTATAAGACTATTCTAGATCTCTGATGATTTTTAAATATCAAAGATTTATTTATTTTTATATATTTGAATATGAGGTTGCTCTCTTCAGACACCCCAGAAGAGGGCATCGGATCCCATTACAGATGGTTGTGAGCCACCATGTGGGTGCTGGGATTTGAACTCAGGTCCTCTGGAAGAGCAGCCCTCTCTCCAGCCCTCATCTCTTTTAAATCCTGAAACTGAATCTTTTTTCTTGGACCCTCCACACCTTGCCCAGTATCTGAATCACTGTTCTTTTCCCCACATTAACAGACTAAATTTAACACTGAAGGGAAACGGAAATAGTAAACACATGGAGCCTGACTTTGTGATGGCTATTTAACTCTGGAATAATGTTATAAAGCAAATTTTGCCAATCAAATCCTGATTCCGAGGAAAGGAGAAATAAATTATGTTTAAGCTATGGGTCTCAAAGCTCTTTCTTACTTGACTTTAGGAGTTCATTTTTGTATGTCAACTCAATATTTTTCCATTTTGTTTAGATTATTTCTACTACATTAAAAAACAAAAGAAAGAGACTTTGTAAACAGCAATTTTCTGTTCTTAGTCTCAAATGCCTATCCAGATTTATCAGACATGGCTGAGCATATCAATTCAAACTGACTAAAAAATGTTAATTTATGACCTTAACATCTAAAACCCACAACACCTACTATTCTGGGTGCAGTGTGGGGGCAGGGAAAGAGGGGAAGTAAACTAGATCAATAAAAATATCCAGATTTAGAAAACAAAGTTCAGCCTAGAGGCTAGGGATGTAGCTCAGCAGCAGAGACTGACTAACCCAGACAAGGCTTGGGCTTTCATTCCCATCACAACAAACAACAACAACATGTGGTTTGAGACATAACGTCTTTAAGTGTCTGGGCAAACAATTAAGTAATTAAGTTAAAAACCCACGTAGCTGTCTTCTAGGGTATTACTACAAACTCCAGCTTATAATAAGTGATCTTCTAGCAATGAGGTTGAGAAGGAATAAACCATATCAGGAAGGCAAAGAACTGCTTCAAAAACGGCCACACTACATGTCACAGCAATCGACTCATCGGTGCGGGCCAAGCTGGACCCTTTCTTTGTATAAAACCTAAACAGTTTGATGGCGTGAGGCTCAGCCAGAGATTTAACCTTCATCTCTTATTAGATCCTAGAATGTCCTACAGACTGAACAGGCTGTAAAAAGAAAGGATCCCTCCTTATTATCTCTAACTACCTTTCTTCAATTCACATGTTGTTTCTATTGAAGTCTCTAATGAGTCATAATCTAAATCCACGTAGAAGTCTCAAACTACTATAAATCAAGTTTTAAAAGAAGTGAATCCATAAAATTTTTACCACTAGACTACAGACACAATTTGGATAAACTTAAAAAATGAAAACAGACTCCAAGAAATCACATCAAAATACTCCACAAATAATTTCTTTATAGCCACCAATAAACCCCAATTCAGATTTGGGCCACTTTATTTTCTTTGTTTTAGCTCATTCAGTTTGAGCCAAAAAATTGTGAAAAACTTTCCAATTAAAAAATTACTCAGGTTTTAAAGCCCAGACATATCAATTGAGGGCACTCTCTAATTCCTGAAAAAAATTTAATCCCTTCAAATATGGATGCTTAACTAATTTAGCTCATTTTTATTTTTAAATTATGTTATGGAATTCTTTATTCCTTGAGTTAAATCATTTGACTGACACTTGTTTAACTTTTTTAAAAGTTCGGGTATTTGTTGAAAGAGCTGAGCCATGAACTTAACTAGCTTCATGTCTGTCATACTTCTTTAGACCTAATTTACCTCAAGCCCACTTTCTAAGATTATAGTATTGCACAGAATTATATAAACAACTGCAAACTATTTTGCAACAATGTTTTTTTAAACAAACAAACAAAAAGCCATGGCTCTATCAAGTTATCATGTTTGACCCACTTTAAAAAAGGAAATGTTAATGGTCACATACTAGCATTTAACAAGCAGCTGCCTTCCTACTTCACTTCCGACTCTCTCCTTTGTCCCTCCCCCAGCAGACAGGAAACTTCTTGACAATACTTGAATCAGCTACAAGTTTATAAGCCAACAGCCAGCAGCTGAGTCTTTACGCATTCCAGTCACTTGTGCTTTAAAAAACAAAGCAAAACAACATACCCTTCCTAAAGAATTAAAACACACCAGCATAAAAAACACAACAAAACTAAACGGGTCAAGGTTTATGAAAGAGACTAACAAGGGTAAACTATTAAACTGATCTTGCCAAGAAAATATGCACTGGTAAGTCGGGCCCAATAGTCAAACCTGCCCCTAAAGCTCCCAAGGTGATACTATCATACAAACTCTCACACCTGTCATTCACCTAACTTGAATAAAAGAACATGGTGGGCACATCAACAGTAACAATTAGACTTAATTAATTGTGTAATCCCAATAATCAGAAAACCACTGTACCAGCTTCTTCCGCTGTACAGTATATACACACCCAAGTATATTTTTTTCTCTTTAACAAACACATTGAGTATTTTGAGTGATATAAAAGTATATTTTATTCTTAACACTAACAATATAAGGCTCCTATCAACAGCACTAAAAGTAGGAAGATCTTTATATTTTTATAAAGCTTAAATTACCAATTGTTTCAAATGACATTTATTAAGTATGATTAAGTATAAATAGTTCATAGCTTACAATAATAAACAATTCATTCTTATTTATAAGTTATATAAAATTTACTTTCAAGCCTCTTAAGATCAGAGGCCTATAGTTATCAATAACCTAAAATAAGCATAAATGTGAAACTAAGAACAAAAGTGTATTTACCACAATTATTCCCAACAACGTTTGAGAGATTTCAAGTGCGCCTCTTACCACAATAGCATGAGGAGAATGCACTAAAGGCTTTAGTTCATTCAGGTCATTTTCTGCCTGCAAAATAATTGATATAAAAGAAAAACAAGAATGTCACAAGCTTCCCATCAAATACATAGCTTTAGCAGCAGTCACACAGCTCTACGCCCTACTTTACCTTATCCCAGTCTCCTTCCATGACATGATTTCGGAATTTGGTAGCAGAAGGATGCTCTAAACGACATCCTGACTCTTGCATGAGGAGATCAACAGTCTGGCTGCAGAAGAGATACAGTGTGAAAAAGATCTGACCAACTTTAGGGCTTTGCTCTTCCTAATAAACTAGTATCTATAACTTCACGAACAAGAAAAATAGTTTTAAAACTCTTCATTTAGTAAGTGATTTAAAATGTCACCTACATTTCAAATTAAAAACCTTTCTTGAAACTGGATTAAGGAAGTTCTTGCTTCTCTTGCCATTTAATGTTTCAGAAGTTTAAAGGAGTATACAATTTCTAAAATTCTAACACATTGGTTAAATAAAAACTAGGGTGGAGACATGATCTGTGGCACAGCACTCTGAAAGATAAAACGCAAGGTGACAGATGGCTGTATTAGGTAGAGCTCTTCCAGATATTTTGCTGGTATGGAAATCCTGCTAGGTCAATCTTTAAAATTAAAACAAATCCAGCATTCCAAACCCTTTCCTTTCTCTCCATCCTAAAAATAGCCAATTTACTATGCTGTAGGCTCCAAACAGTCACGAGTTATTTCCGCCTGCTGCTGTCAGCTTGCTGCTTCCCTCAGTTAATATATTCTGATAGCATTCATAAAATTTATTTCCACACTTATCCTATTCCTTGGGGACTAAAGTGAAATCTTTCTGGATTTTTCTTTGGGAGATGGTCATGGCTTTAGTTAGGTCTTTCTTTAGTGTCCCTCACTTTTCTGCTCAACAGTGCAATTATCAGCTTGGGAGTCAAGGCACTTATGTCACGACGAGTAGGTGCAGCGTGTTCTTCCCCTTACCCAATAAATGCACACACGCACACTGGAGCTCGAACACAAAGCAAAACCAAACAAAACCAAAAACCCAGGTCGCCTAAAAGTTGAATTTAAAATTCGCCTTGCCGCTAGGAAACTGTTGCATGTTTACTGTCAGCTCCTGGCTCCACCACCTTCATTCAGCTCCAGGACACTCCCACCAACCCTACCTCAACTCCCTCAGCTTTTCTGTGTACAAAACAGTTGAGTTTTGATTGAACCCGCTGTCTACCTTCACCCTAAGTTAAAGGCCACCCAGACTGTATTCAAAAACAAACGATTCACCAGACCAGACATCACTTTTTCAAAAGGCAACCTTCTGGGTTTTGAAGTGGGATTTTACTAGTGCTAGGCCTCTAGTACACACACACAGCCTCTGCATGACTTCCACTCGGTATCTGACTTCATTATTCCCATCAGATTTACTCGACAGCCTCTTTCCAAATTATGCCAGCCCCTTAGTTCCCATAAACACTTGTAGGCGACTGTCCTTCCTGATTGGTAGTTTGCCTGGGCTGTTGTCGGTCAGGGGTGGGGGTGGGGAGGTGTCCCACAAAGATGCCTCTGAGACACACTTGAAAAACAAATCCTCCAAGGTTCATTATTTCCACCGCTCTGATCCACCCCTCCCCCAGCATAAACACCCTCTGTCCTTCTCGGACAGACAATCCAGCTCTGGAGGTGCGTGGGGAGGGGTCGTTCTGGGCTTCCACTCCCCCTCCCCAGCCCAGACGGTTCGGCTGGTCCCAAGACATCAGGCCAATTCCTTTTCCTCGACCTCTCCTCCGCTCCTCCCAGGGCTGTCTGTCCGCCGCCTCCTGCGCACCGGGCCCCGGGGTCCCCGCAACCCACCCGGTGGCTCGGCTCCGGCCTGGCCCTCACCAGTTGTAGGACGGACACTTACTTGAGCCCTAGGCCATTGAGGTGCTGTCCTATGAGCCTAATGACATCCTCATCGGACTGCGAGAGCCTCTTCTTCTTCTTGAGGCTGCTGCCCAGCTCGGGGGTAGCCTGGGCGGCGGCGGCGGTGGCGGAGGCCGCGGCGGCCCCGCCGGGAACCCCGTTATTGACACTCAGGCTGTTGCTATTGTTGCCAGCGGCGGAGGGGGCGGCAGGCAGGAGCCCGTTGGCGTGGGCCAGGTCCCCCGCGGACGTCGCCGACGGGGACGACTCCCCGTTCTGCGCCGACAGGCAGGCGAGCTCCGGGGTCTGGCCCTGGCCCCCGCCGCCCCCGCCGCCGCCTCCTCCCGCCCCGTTGGCCTGCATGGTGCCGCCGCTGACCAGGCTGTGGCCGCTGCTCCGCTGCGGGGCGGCGGGGGCGGCCGGAGGCAGTCCCACCACCACCACCACGGAGGAGGAGGCGGACGGCGAGGGCGAGGGCGGGGGGGGGAGGCCTGCTCGGCCGGCCGAGGCCCCGGGCTCTCCTGCTCCCTCCGCCGCCGAGGCTCGGGGCTTCTTCCGCGGGGGCGGGGAGGCTCCGCCGGCGTCCGAGTCGGAGGAGGAGGAAGCGGAGGCCAGAGTTTCCTCGCCGAGAGAGGCCGTGGTGGGAGGCCGGCGGGGCGCGGCGGGGGTCGGTGGGGCGGGAGGAGGGGGAGAAGGAGGACCGGGCCCTTCCCCCCCCCTCCGGAGGCGCTCGTGGCGCGGCCCGGGGGCTCGCGGGCACTGGGGGGGGCGCGGGCCCGAAGCTGGAGCCCCGACGGCGGAGGCGGCGGCGGCGGCGGAGGCAGAGGCCGCCTCGGTGCTCGGTCCGCGCCGCTCCGCTCCCTGGTGTGTTGATTCTTCCCCCAGCTGCTGCCTAATGGAGTCCGGGCGCTGGCGTCACAGGAAATGCCTATACTGCCCTCCTCGCTCACTTCCGGCAGCAGGTATGGAACCTATAGGGGCTGTCACCCGGCACGTGTGTGTCCGGCTGCCTGGGGAAGGCCGTGGGGTGAAGGCGAGGGCCGCCGGGGTCCGGCCCCGGAGGAGGTGCGACCCAGCACGACCTGGCCCGCCTGTGCGAGGCCGCCGTGGCTCCCGGGCCTGGCGTACAAGCTCGGTCCGCAGTAAGTTCGCAGCCACCCTCCGAGGCCCTGCAGGGTGGGAGGTAGAGATCCTGTCCGCGCTGTGCACCCGGAGTGACCCAGAAAGGAGCGACCAGCCGGCGTGGAGGGGCGGCAGACGCACTGGCACGGGCCAGGGTGGGGCCGCCCGCGGCCTGGTTTTGCAGCTGTAACTTCGAGCACAAGGGTGTGCTAGGCCCCTGTCTTCTGGCTTCAGGCTCTGTACCCAGGATTTAACCACTACCTCATTTTAGAGTGGAAACACTTGATCTTCCACAGCCACGCATCACACACAGTTGTTGTATCCGTGTCACCCCAGGACAAGGGAGATGACAGCAGAGCAGAGTGTGCTCCATCCTGGGAAGGCGAAGTCGTCTGTACCTGCCTTCCTTCCCTCTGGGAGGAAAAACAACTCGTGGGGGCAAGAAGTTTAAAAGGCTGAGGGTGTGAAGAGGGGCTTTGCTTTGGAGTTTTACTGGGTTTGTTTTGTTTTTCTTTTAAGTGCTCGCTCAGATGTCTTGTTCCTGGTTCCTGCTACCTCTCTGACGGGGGTTTGGGGCACCTGTTCAGATTCTGGTTTGAAATTTTCAGTGGCCTGAGTTTCACTGTCCCAAGGCTTTATGAGGTTTTCTTGAGTGGAGAAACACAGCAGCAGAGAACTGAGCTGTATGTTACTCAGTGGCAAGTGGTCCATGGACCCCTAGTCAGTTACATGTAGTTGTGTGGTAGCATGTAGACCTGATGTGTACAGATTATTTTCCCTGTAGGAAATCCTTGGTGACTTAACAACAACAAAAAGAACAAACAAACAAATCTCAACAGTCTCGAGCAATACATCTTATGTCCCTAAGTGTACAACACTCATGGCTCAGTAATTTTGAGGTCTTTGGGGACAGCCCTTTTTAATTTAGAAGTGTAATAAAAGTTAGCCTATGATTTGTTAGGAATTCTGAGCTCTGTTCATCTTGAGGCTGAGAGACGGGAAGACCAGGGCAGTCTTACAGAGATTTAGCTTTGTGGCTGTCATGCTTTCTGGTGTCAGCTGTAATTGTGAGGTGACTCACATACTGTGTTTGTATTCACCTGAGACAGACCTTTGTTTTAGCTGAGGTTCATAGGGCACAGACAGTATATCCAGCAGAGCCAGAATTACTAGATAGTTAATGCCCTCATAGATCCCTGTAGAGAAACTTTAGAAATCTCATTACCATTAAGGTTGTTATTGTTTAGGCAAAATGGTTATAGTAATCTCCTAGGTTCCTAGGTTCAGATGGATCAAGTCTGGAACTTTTATAAAGAACCATGTATCTGCAGGCCAGGCTCACACTCATTAACCAAGGGAGAAAGACGAAAGGAGCGACAGATAGGACTTCATCACCATCCACACTCAGTATGTGTATCTCAGTTTTTCCTCCTTCTGGGTAACCAAGACTGCTCTTAAAGTTTCTTGAATTTATGAAATCCATATACATGTACACCTTTTTATCTATAGTAAAACATTGGGAACCTGTTGTCTGAATTCTAGGCCTTTTTAGAGACAGATCTCAGCTCCACTTGCCCATGCATTATTTTGATATTATGCACATTCAGAAACCTTGAGTAACCTCATGTTACCCACATGTATAAAATGTATAATTAATTGTCTTGCGTTCCCTAGTGGATCTGGTCTTATTTCAGTCTTTCTTTTTGGCTAGCTCTCTTTTTAAAAAGCTTTTTATTTTTATTTTATTTTTAGTTAGCTCATGAATTATGTGTTTCAGATTGGACAGTGTACCTTTAGAGAAAAGTTTTAATCTCTTGCCATCTCTGGGAACCCTTTGTCACTGTTGCCGAATGTTCTGGGCTTGTTTCTTCTGAAGACCTCCTGTCTTCTCCACCAGTCTGATTATGTGGAGTTTCTCTGTCAAGACTCAGCTCCCTGTGAACGTCCTCAGGGGAGCACTTCCCAGCTTCTAGCCTTTGCTATGATTGTGATTTGTTGGGACTCCCCAATACTGAAGATTGTGTATGATCTCATCCACTGACACTCCTGAGGTCACTAGGGGGAGCGATCTAGACCTCTGTCTCCTGGCTTTATGTCTTCTATGCTGCTACAAAAGACTAAGCTGGGTCTAGGATTAAGTCAAATTGCCTCGTAGGAAAAAGTTGCATGTATATTTAGTTTAGGTGCTTACTTAATTTCTTTACTATTGTATGGGACTCTATATGAAAGTCCTATAGTAGGTGCAAAATGAAGGGAGCATCTTGTCCTGTTTGTTTGTCAGTGGTAGGGAAGCAAAGGTTTTCTGTGTGCCAAGCTGTACCGTGTCACTGAGCTTTACCCCCTCCAGCTAGAAACAGAAGTTTTGGTTGTGTCACCTTGTCAGGGATGCTGCAGAGTCTGCTACTCAGTAGGTTGTTGAAGTACTTGGCACTAAGACCTCTGCCAGTCTCCAGGTTCTCTTGGGACTGTGTATATTTGAGACTGATAGCAAGTGTAGGGATGCCTGGAGGGCAGAATCCCTGTGTATTCATGTTAAGGCTGTGTTCTTCAAGCTATGGGTCATAACCCATTTGTGAAATTGATGTACTGAGCCATAATTGATTTTTTTTTTAAAGTAAAGTAGAAAATTATGCAGGCATGAATATTCAGGTAAATCACTTGAGGGTGGTGTGGTTATTTTGTGAACCTTTTGTTTCAGTGACAGATACATGTCTGGGCTTTATAAAGTAAATGCATTTCTTCTCTTCTCAGAAGGGTTTGAGGATAGAAGAGATGGCTCAGCAGAGCACTCCTTGCTCTTGCAGAGGACCCAAGTCTGATTCCCAACACCTGAACCATCTGTAACCCTGGATTCAGGAGCACCACATGCATGCAGACAAAACATTCATTCAGATAAGGGAAAAATAAGTAAATCTGAAAAAAAAAAATTGTTTTGGAGTTTACAAAATAGCTGGGTGGTAGTGGTACACACGTTTGATCCGAGCCCTCTGGAGGCAGAGGCAGGCAGATCTCTGAGTTCGAGGCCAGCCTGGTCTACAAAAGGAGTTCCAGGGCAGCCAGGGCTACACAGAGAAACCCTGTCTAGAAAAACTAAAACCAAAACCAAACACAGTAATGTAGCAGGTGTGGTGGCACACACCTTTAATCCTAGCCCTTGGGAGACAGAGGTCAGCATCATCTACAGAGTGAGCTCCAGGACAGCCAGGACTACATATGGAAACCCTGTCTCAAAAAGCCAAAGAGAAAGAAAGGAGTGTGGGGTGGGGCAGACTCAGTCATCAACCTTAGTCCTGATTGGCTAAAAGGCAACTCACGAAACCGAATTGACAGGTGACTGGTGTATTCCAAGGCAACATTTCCCATCCTTAAAGCGAAAAAGATCAACTTTCAAAAGTCGAGATGTTTTGAATATAAAGGTGTTTATAATCACAAAAGTAAATTTTCACAGGTGTTGGTTAAACTGGTAAAAATTATGTTTCTGTCAATATTTAAGTTTAGGATTTGGGAGTAGAGCAGTTTAACATGCAGAGCCCAGGCTGGCCTGGAACTCACTATATAGTCCAGGCTGGCCTGGAACCTGTCCTCTTGCCTTACCTTCCAGAGTTCAGGGATATGAAGTGTGCACCAGCACACCCAACGCTTCCTACCTTTTCTTGGTTTGAGGTTGTAAAGCGGCAGGCTAGACTTGTTGGACTGGGGTAGGCTGGGGAGACGCCGGAGTGAATATGGGAGCGTCCTGGAGTCAGAATACTTGGTCAGTCACCTGACTCTGAACAAGTCATTTGACTTCACTGCCCCTCAGACACAATGTCACTTTTATTTTAAAGTAGATAATAACCCCTATTAATTTGTCTAATGGAGTTGATGGATGGGTAAATGAGATTGGAAAAAACAAACAAGCAAGCAAATAAAAACCATGTTAAAA
Source organism: Rhynchomys soricoides (assembly GCA_019843965.1). NCBI lineage: Eukaryota > Metazoa > Chordata > Mammalia > Rodentia > Muridae > Rhynchomys > Rhynchomys soricoides. The sequence goes on from JADRCH010000805.1 coordinate 167,282, forward strand.
TCGTTTAAAATAAGTTTAAACCCTCAATCATTTAAGTATTTGAGGCGGCTGTGTAGAGATACCAGGCAGCTTTATTATTGGGATGATACCGACTTGAGGCACTTCCCTGCCCTACTTTGCTGTCCAGCCATGGTCATGCAGCCATATGCAGTCATTCCTATCATACCCTGCCTCAGCCTTTGGGAGGAGGGAGGGCCCAGCCACCAAGCAGTTTTAACACTGCCCTGTGCATGTCTCTTCAGCACAGGCAATGGGGGGGGGGGGGGGCTTGAATCACCAGGGGCATCTCGTGGGAAGACAAAGGCCTTTGAACTCACAAGTGAGCACGCACCCACCTTTGTCCCAGAGAAAAGTAGCCTTTCCTCAGAGGTTGTCTCTGGCTGGTCAGGGACCTGTTTGGAATAAACGTCTAGGGACATTTTCTGAAGGAAATGACTGCACTAATTTTTTTCCCTACACACAGCGATGAGAGATTGCTCAGAATGGCTTTAGAATTGCTGTACCAACCTTGTGTAGCACCACGTTTTAACAATGCGTCACTAACCTGTGGGTACAGTGTCACTCTTTGAAGCACAGTGTCTGAAAGGAAGAGGAATTCACCAGGGCTGGGAAGGACACAGAGGCCAGGTACCAGTGGCGCCGCATAGGGAAGGAATGTTATAAACACTGTGTGGGCTCTTCTGGGAAATGAGAAATTCCCATATGCATATGCTTACATTTTTGGTAGGACAGACGTATGGACAGCAGCTTTCTGTGAAGGGGCTAAGTGAAACTTCCCTCACTTTAGATTTTCTAACTATCAGTATATGTTTTAAGTGTCACCAGGGTTTATTTGAGTTATAAAGAAAATAGATAAATTTGCCTTTTTTGTATTAATGTTACACTTTTAAAACACTAGTGTTTCTAAAAGAATACTCAAAAACAATAAATATGAGAAGTTAACCCTAATAAAAACATGACAGATAAAGCAATGTGTGTCCTGTATTTGTTCTTTAAGAATCTGCTGTCCGTAACCTGGCTCTCCTATATCCTCAGACTGCTGTCTCCCATACATGCCCTGTCATCACCTCCCACCACACACCACACACACACACACACACACA
>JADRCH010000805.1:180151-201509 GCA_019843965.1 Rhynchomys soricoides
CACCACCATCACCACCACCACCTCCACCACCATCACCACCACCACCTCCACCACTATCACCACCACCACCACCATCACCACCACCACCTCCACCACCACCACCTCCACCACCATCACCACCACCACCTCCACCACCACCACCTCCACCACACCAAAAGAATATGAAATATTTCTCTGCTTTTATTGTTCTCTTCCTCCTTTTGTTTATCTTCATCATTTCTCTTTGTTCTTATTTTTTGACTAAGTATTACTATATAGCCAAGCTTTCAGGAGTCAGGATTTCAAGTGTGTACCTCGATGCCTGGCTCGCTCTCTCTCTCTCTCTCTCTCTCTCTCTCTCTCTCTCTTTTAACACAATCTTTCCCTTTTCTTTTCTTTATTATTGTTTGTGTAGAAGAGGGACATACATATGCATGCCAAGAGGTGCATGTGGAGGTCAGGGGACAACTTATGCAAACTGATTCTCCTCTTCCACCTTTCTGTGGGTTGCAAGAATTAAACTCAGGCCATTGGACTTTGGGGTTCAGCAGCTGAGCCATTCCACCAATCCCACACTTACTCTTCTCCTGCATGCTTTGTGACTTTTCTATTCAGGAATCTCACATCTTTTGTTGGATTTATTCCTATTTACTGGTTAAATGGTATCCCATTTGGATTTTCACTTTCTTTTCCCTGTCTTAGTGCTAGCCTATGGACAGGTACTTCATCATCAGGGTACATTAAAAGCCTGTGTCAGGCCTGGTTTTCAGTCTTGACTGAATGTGTTTCAACAGTTTGTGATTGTTTCCCACTGCCAGTCTTCAGTACAGCTGGTGCCTGCTTCTCCTCCAAGCCTCAGAGTTCAAGTCACCTTTTAAGGAGGTTGAGAGAAGAGACTCTCGAGTCTGCTGAGGATGATGAAGGACTGTGGTGGGTGAAAGTGCATCCTGAGGGAGCTGGGGCCAGGCTAAACCCACCCGACCCAGGGCAAGTTTTAGGAAAGGGAGGATGTCATGGTGTGTATCCCTGGTGCCTGTCTTCTAGCCTGGGTTGTGTGGACTTCTGTCTTTCTTGGGTCTTCTGGAAGTGGGTGTCATGAGAAGGAGTATCAGGGACAGGGGGTAGCAGGTGAAAGGTCAGCTGTCTCAGTAGTGATTCACACAGGATAGAGGCTGCTCGTTATCCCCTTGGTATAGTCCTACAGAAGGGAAAAGGACAGTGGCTTTTACTTCCTGATGAACTCCTAGAGCTTTGGTGCCTGATGGCAGGACCCACCAGAGGCATCCCAAGACCACAGGTACCATGGTAGTAGCACAGTAGCTTGTGTTTATTGAGTACCATGTGCTGGTTTTATCTACTTTATGAATATTAATGATCACAGTTACCCTCATAAGGTAGGCCAATTAACACTGTTCTTTGAAAAGAAATTATGTGTATGTATCTGTGTGAGAGGAAGCCACATGTGTTGTGGTGCCCAGAATGGGGTGCTGGGTCTCCTGGGGCTGAAGTTGCAGGCAGTTGTGAGCTGTCTGACATGGGTACTGGGAACTGAACTCAGATCTTCTGCAAAAGCAGCAAGAACCCTCAACCACTGAGTTATCTCTCCAGCTCCAACATTCTTCACTGAAAACATCTTTTTACTTTATGTATATCGGTGTTTTGCCTGCATGTGCATCTGTGTGAGGGTGTTGGGGTCCCCTAGAGCTGGAGTTATAGACAGTTGTGAGCTGCCATGTGGGGGCTGGGAATTGCACCCTGGTTCTTTGGAAGAACAGCCAGTGCTCTTAACCACTGAGCTGTCTCCCCAGGCCCCCTTCTTCATTTTTTTTTTTTTTAAAAATGAAGGCAGAAACTGCACCTTAAAAAGGCTAATGACCGCTGGGCAGTGGTGGCGCATGCCTTTAATCCCAGCACTCGGGAGGCAGAGGCAGGTGGATTTCTGAGTTTGAGGCCAGCCTGGTCTACAGAGTGAGTTCCAGGACAGCCAGGGCTACACAGAGAAACCCTGTCACGAAAAACCAAAAAAAAAAAAAAAAAAAGGCTAATGACCAAATCACATAACTCATAAATGACAACAGATCTGAGGTGGCAGGTCCCAGAGCCCATGCTGCTCAGATTAGATGACCTTGCATGGTTGCTGCAAATGGAGGCTGGAGGAAGAGGGAGGGGATTCAGGGGTCCCTGCAGTGTGTCTGCCCAGACAACATACTGAGCTTGCTCTGAACTTAGTTAGTGGTTGTGAGGTGTCTTATGAGGATTGTCAGGAATACCTCGCACCTTGCATTGGGCTGAGGCTGTACAGAGGTCTAAGAGTGACTTTATGATAACACTAAGGGCAAGAGCCGTGAAACACAGGTGAGGTAATCCTAGCTTAATTGTCAGGACAAATTGACAGGAGAAGTATAACACCCATTGACTTCTCCGTTTTATCACCTTAAGATTTCCTTGAACTAACTGGAAGCCTGACTTCTGGTCTTTTGTTTCTCCGAGGTTACAAGCATGTCTATATTTAGATCAATAGTCACGCTTCTGTGGTGATGGACCAGTGTGTGCCTCCAGAAACGGCTGTGAGCTGAAACCGCATGTGTGTCCTTAGCAGAGAAGTCATCAGCTCTGTAGGTCTGGCATAGCCACGCCAGAGGGACTGCTGCAAAGACTCGCTTAGTAAGCAGATAAACAAGCTTTGTGCTGGGCACATAGTTGGCCCCTTAGGCCAGTATCCACCGGCTCACGGAAGCCAGGGGCACAGTCCCACAAACAGGATAGACCCAGAGATTCAGAGCCTTTTATTTTGAGGGACACGTCAAAGCTTCTCTCACGGACACAAACCGGATAACTGGAAGGTTCTTTCACCTTACCCTTGTTCCCTCCCACATGTCGTGTGTCACTGAGCTCTGTTGCTTTGCTTTCTTTTTAGCTCCCAATCCAGCTCTTTTCTCCCATCATCATCATTGCCATCAATATTTTGCTTTTTTCTAATCTAGATTAGACCACAGCCTCCTAAATGCTTTGTGCTTTTTTCCTAATTAGTTGCTTTTACTGCTACCAAAATCATCATAATAAGGAACAAAACAATGTCACTTGGAACTGTTTGGATGGCTCTCCATACATATAAGCCACAATCCAATGTCCAGAGACTTACAAGTTGGCCTCTTTTGTATGGCCCTCTGTCCCTCACACCAGCTACACCAGACCTCCTGGGGCTCTGTGCTTTCAAAGTTTGAGCATCTGTTATGATTTTCCTCACATGATGTTTCCTAAATTTCCATGGAGGTTGTCCTCAGAATCAACTTGGGAAGAAACAGTTCTCTTACCCTACCAAGGTCTACCTTTGAGGAAGGCCTTACTGCAGTCTCAGTCCACCACAGGTACCTAGCAGGCATTTGGCAAATGGATTCTTCTGTCCACCCAATCCTCCGACCAGCGCCACTCAATGTTTAAAGGGCTTGCCGCATATCTAAGGCACTATTCTAGTCCTTGGAAATATGTGGTGAACAAGACAGACTCTGAGTTCCTACGGAGCTTATGTTTTTTATAGGCTCATATCACTTCCATATCATTGTAAATGCTCATTTTAGATTCTGTCTTCTAGGGAAGACCCAAAATAAAGAAGAAAGAAACAGGAAATACATCACATGGCATGCGATGCTAAGCCGAGACTTTAAGTTGGGTCCCGTGACGCAGATGCTTTGCGTTGGATGGTTAGGTGGGGCCTCTCTGAGCAGCATCCTGAGGGCTGAGATCTGCATCAGCTGCTCTCAAGATCAGGTTAGAGAGCATGCCAGGCAAATGGGAGAGGACACAGAGGCTTTAGAGAAAGCACAACCCAGCTTTTAGAACGAGCACCCTAGTTTCCGAAAGACAAGCAGGAACAGAGCAGAGCAAGAAAATGCCCGTAGGGCATTGAGAAGTGAACACGTGGACTGCAGCTGGTCTGGGGACCAAAGGTAATCATTCTTTAATTCTTGCCTGCATTCTTGCTGGCAGCCGCTAATAGCAAAATAACAAGGCCCTGTTGTTCCTAACTGAGGCACAAAAGCTCTCAGGGTGCCCGCTTCTTGTCACTTGCAGTCAAGTCATCACGTCGGAAAGGCCCGTGTGAAGAAGGTACCTGATTATAATCCACACGAGTTTCCATAATTCCTTGGGCCTTTATTTTGCCTAAGGTCCATGATTAATAAAACCACGAGAAAACGAATACTTTCCTTCATTCTGCTTATTGTATCTGCGACAGAAAGAAGTTTACATCTTAATATTTCTATTTCCTTCCTATGTTCTTTGTATAACAGGGTACCACCTCCTCGATCCACCTCACTTGTGTGCAGGCCAAGCTGTGTGCTTAATAGCCACACCTGAGATCACAGGAGCCTCTCCTCTGCTAGTGTAATTGGCCCCTGCCAGAAGTCACCAAGTGACAGAGCCAAAGGAGAAAACTCATCACAGGTGGGCTGGCATGAGCTGCCAACCAGGAGGCCCAACTTGGGAGTACTATTGGTCAGATTTGCTCTGTCTCACATGCCTTTGAATCTTTGGAATTGGCCTCAAAATGCCCAAGAGGGTCTGTCACATGGAAGGAGATTTATAGTCATCAGTGCCCTGATGGGTGGTAGGTATCCTCCAGATCTGGACTGATGAAATCCGAGTCTATCCCTGTGGTCCCAATCCCAAGTGTTTGCCACACCCAGGCCATGTCTCTGCTGTGGTGCAGGGCCCAGGTTTTGTTTGCTTCCCTTCTACCACGGTCCTAGATTTACTTATGGGAATTGATGTCCTAAAAACAGTTGTTAGTCAAGCTCGACAGTGATCAAGGATCGGAAGGAGTTTTGGACTGGTACACTTCTGAGACAAGGCAGTTGAGCTACAAAACAATGATGTGTCTTGCTCAGGGGAAGCGTGGGCTGGTATCAGAGCTGGATCTACCAGTCTTGGGCTCTTAGTTTCCAGGGTGGTGTTCTGTTTCTACTCTTAACTGCTGCCAGCCCGTAAAGACACATAGCAAAGTAGTGACCAGGTGAAAGCAGCCCAAGTCCACACGTAGACACTGAGCGAGTGTGCAGAAGAACTCCTGACAGGTGTGTGTGTGTGTGTGTGTGTGTGTGTGTGTGTGGTCATACTTACAACCCCAACACTTGGGAGATGGATAAGGGAGGACAAAGAGTTCATGGTTATTCTTGGCTCTGTAGTGAGTTTGAGGCTAACTTGGACTAGAAACCATCTCTGTCAAAAAAGAAAAAAAACGTGGATTTCTAGTTTTTCTCTTCAACGACTTGAGTCCAAGTTTCTGCAAGGCAAATGATTGATGTAAACAGAGGCTTCTACCCTTATGAGGTGATGAATGCTTCTGTTCACCTGCTACCTTCCAGACCTCAGAATGACTGTCAACTGGTATTTGTGGCTAAGCTTTTGTATTTCTGATGGCCAGAGTAAGAAGAAAGTGATTTATTTCTTCATCATGTTTCTATTAAACGTGGGCTATCTTTCAAGAAGAAGCGGGTATTTTAGAAAGCACAGTGTTTGGCGGCCAGAAGAACATAGGATCTTTAGGATACCCGTGTGAGTACAGCTATCAAGCACCTATCAAGGAGGTGCTGAAGGCTGTGACTGTCATTAACCCACAGCACCATGATCAGAAGAGAGAATCTGAGCACTTATTTATTTTTATGGTGAGGTCCTTGACAAGTCTTGAGAGCTTTTTCCGGAGCATGGGAGGAAGAAGAGAACAAGGAAGATGCAGGGCCTTCTCCTCTGCCTCTCGCCCCAGGCTGTTAAGACCTGAGATCAGTTCATTCAGACCCTGGATCGATAGGGCCATCCAGAAGATGGCGGAGTGACCATCAGAATTTAGATAGGATCTGCTCAAGCTGTTCTATTGTGATCCAGCCAAAATCCCGAGGAAAGTGCCAGGGGGAATTAAGTGTATTACTCTGAGACACGAAGGGCACCTGAAATGTCCGGCTGACATAGCTCCTGGAATAAAAGATGCTTTGCTCTGCCCGTCCACATCAGAATACTGCTGTTTATGGGCCTGTTATAATGGGTAAACTCCCCCCATCTCTGCTTCTATCTGTCCTTCACTCCTCCAACGATATCTCTTTATAAAAGCCAGTTTAAAATAATCCAGCTGTATTGTATTGAACCAAGCTGAAATGTAATGAGCCACATGGGGAGCAAGGGAAGCTACCCTCCCCACCTCCATTGGTGTAGTTAGTTTGCCTTTCTCCTGGCAGGCGAGGAAAGCTTGAGCCCAGAAATCTGCTAAGGAGTGCATCCTTCTTGCTCTTGTTTGTAGGGCAATAGGCATAGCGATTTGTCACCACCTGGGAAGCTGTTTGGCTGTTAAGTGATGAAGGCCACCTGCTTGTGTGGGAGGGATGCTCATGACCTGAGCTTTTAGCCTGACCTCCTTGTGTGCCAGACTGGCGTCTGATGCAGGAAGTGTTCTTTCTGTATGTTCACCTCAGCAATTTCCTGACTCACTCTCTAGAAGGGTCACGCCCCATGGTCCTGCTGAGGAAACTTTGAGGTTGCAAAGCTGGCCTTGGCCTGGCTGACCATGGGGCTATGGGGTGGAGTCGGTTCATGAAGAAGGATTAGTAAAGGATGGCTCTGTTGTCTTTGGGGTGCCACACGTGACAAACTCATCATGACCGCCCACTTCTTGGATGATTCACATTTCTGAAGCATGAGTAACTTACAGGGTGGGCAAGCAGGTATTTGATTTGGTAGGGCGGGGCTGAATCCCTTCCTCTCCCCTCAGCACCTACTGCTCCCTTTCCAAAGGATCTGGAAGCCTGGAGGTTCAGGTCCAGGTGGGCCTGTGAAGTCTGTCTTGACCTGTGGAAATCTTGTCATTTGAATGGTTCAGTGAAGTGGCACTTGTGACTGGAAGAGAGGCTTTTCAGAGATCTGGATGCTCTTTGGCTTTCCAGGCATCTAGCTGGTCCAGTGTTATCCAGGGGTTACTAAGCAGTTGAAACAGTGGCCAACAAGGGGGACAGCTGGATTGGCTCAGCCTGAAGCACATTCTCAGCACACACCCTCCGGGCTGGAGTGGGGGTGACATTACAAGAGCTTCTTCTTCTCACATGTCATACATCACATGGGGTAGGATAAAGGAGGAGGGATCCTTGTTACCACCCCCCTGTAAGCCACATCAAAGCAACAGCTACTATCCTGCATGGTAAGTTACTGTCCATCCCAAAGTAAGCATCATTCATCTCTTTATATCATTCCATGAAGCATTGGCTTGTACCTTATGTATGGGACATCAAACATCCTGTGTAATCTTATTTGACTGTGAATAGAGCCTATGGTTTAATAATAACCAGCATTTTTACTATGTGTATGGCATCACACATGTGTCATTTTAAAATATATATATATAGCTTTTAAAATGTGTAGTGACCGAAGTAATCATTGTTGTTTCATGCAGCCTGCATAGGATAGGCCAGTTTAGCACATATGGACTCTCAACTCCCATAAAAAGGTCACTTTAACTTGCCTGTTAGGAAGCATGGACGTCACATCTCAAGTAGGACAGGAATGATCATCGCCTGAGAAGGGCAGGACTCTTCTTACACCCCCCGTCCCATCGCACCAGCCCTGGCCCCTTCCACAGGCATGTGGAGAAGAAAGTCCTGCTGCAGTATGTAGTGGGTCTGAGTTCCATGTGAATCTTTCCATCATCCCAGGTCCAGAAGTGAGGTACGGTCCAAGGAACCCCCTAGACAAATGCTCACTGGGACACGGAGGATCGATTTGTCTTTCTCTTTGAAACACTTCTGTTATTCCCCTCCAGGGCCGATCGTGCCCTCCCAGGATGAGGTCTCTCATGCTGGACCCTCTCTGTGTCCTGTCCCCCTTTAGATGCTGGCAATGTAGGAAGGTGCAAGAGGAAGCTTGCTCCCAGGAGTCTCTCTGTATCCTACAAGGTGTCAGCTCCGTTGAGCGGGGTACCTTTGGCCAGTCGGGAGGAGGAGGAAGGAAAAGCAACAGTGTAACTCCCTTGGAACAGCAGCCTGAGAGTTGTGAACGGGGTGCCCCTGTGCTCCCTGCAGGGGTTGGCACTTCTCTCGAGCATCTGGAGATGGCAGCCTGGGCCTGGACAGGAAGTGTGTGCTGAGTCAACTAGGAAGTGGCAAGAGCTGGTGTTCTGCTTACACAGCTCTGTCTACCCAGAACTGGATGTTCCTCGTGAAACAGGATGGCATGGCTGAGGCCCCTCCTGTTCCCCAGCTTTGGACAGGAAAAGACCTTGACTTAAAAAAGCAGCCTTACAGGAAGGCTGACCATGTTTGAATTTCTCCTTTAGATTTGACAGTTTTAAATAGCTTCTCTAGAGGGCTTCCCAAGGGAGGTCAGCCGAGTGTGTGTGCATGGCTTGTCACCCCAGTGTTTTTCCTGAGGATCCCTTTCCTAGACCACCTCTAAGCCAGGGGTGAGACACTGGGCCAAAGGGCCAAAGCAGCTGCCTAGGGAGGAGACACCTACAAGGTCTGTGGACACTGTCCCTCTTGTAACTTTCCAGTACTCCAGGATTCCGGCTGGCAGCTCTGACGCCTGGTGGTCATTTCAAAAACTGCACTCTGGAAGAATTGTCCATTTTTGTTTTTAGTTGTTTTAGTTTTCTGCTTCCAAATTTCAATATAAATAAGATGGACCTTATACATTAGCAGTCATTACTGTTACTAAATGAATTATTTATAAGTAAAATTCTTGCAAATGCAATCAACAAAATATACTTTTGTTGAAGATTATGGGAAGATAAATCAGAAACTCTGTGATGATCTCCAGGGAGTACCGCTGTGGGACAGAGAAAGATTTATTTTGCTTTCTATATGTGCTTCTCTCTGAAATGTATTTTACTTATTTTTCAGTTTTTAAAATTTTAATTTTAATGTTGCTTCTTTGACACAGGAATTGAAGCACCTGAAGTAGATGGTAAAACGGACTCTCTTGGAAACCCCTGGCCCATCTTCACATACAAGCCCTTCCTCGGGCGTTTGCCGTGTGAAGATCGTCTCCGGGCTCCTCTGCCATCTCCATTCTCTCAGCCGTATCTTTTATTATTTGTGTTTCCTCTGTTGTTTGTTGTTTTTGAGACAGATTCTTGCTATGTGGCTCAGGCTGGCCTTAAACTAGAACTTCCGCGTCAGTCTCCCTGATGTGGAATGTATTCCCATGCACGGTAGTTTTAAATGTTGGTGGTTTGCTTTATTCTTTTCATTTTTTTTTTTTAAATTGGAGGTAGGCCATGCATGTGTCACAATGTGTGTGTGGATTTCAGAGGACGACTTCTTTTTTTTTTTTTTTTTTTTTTGGTTTCTCAAGACAAGGTTTCTCTGTATAGCCCTGGCTGTCCTGGAACTCACTCCGTAGACCAGGCTGGCCTGGAACTCAGAAATCCGTCTGCCTCTGCCTCCCAGTGCTGGGATTAAAGGCGTGCGCCACCACTGCCCGGCTCAAGAGGACAACTTCTTAGAGTTGATTCTTTTTGTTCACCATGTGATTTCTTGGGAAAACAAGCTGGGTCAGGTGGGGGCTCCTTTACCAACTGCACCATCCCATTGCCTTCCTGGACGGTGGTAAGGGGTTGAATCCAGGACCTCACTTACACTAGGCAAGCCCTGTTCGCAGAGACATGCCCAACCCCGTTTCTCTATTCTATCCTATCCTATTCTATTCATCGATGGGCTTTTTTTGTTTTCTTTTTCACCAAGCACTATTTTGATTCCTTTAGCTTTTAAATAAATCTGGAAGTCAGGCCCTGGCGTTCTTCACGGCTGTTGTGGCTGCTCTGTAAATTCTTTGCATTATCATATAAATGTTAAAATTAGCTTGACAGTTTCTGTGAGGAACTCAGAGGCCTGGGGATGGTGGCACAGGCTTCCAATCCCAGCACTTAGAAGGCAGAGAACTGGAGAATTACAAGTTGAAGTGTGAAGTCAGCCTGGACCACACTGGGAGGCCTTGCTTTAAAAAAACGGAGAAACCAAGCTGGGCAGTGGTGGTGCACGCCTTTAATCCCAGCACTTGGGAGGCAGAGGCAGGCAGATTTCTGAGTTCAAGGCCAGCCTGGTCTACAGAGTGAGTTCCAGGACAGCCAGGGCTACACAGAGAAACCCTGTCTCGAAAAAACCGAAAAAAAAAAAACCCAAAACAACAACAACAAAAAAACCGGAGAAACCATCCCTGAGATTTGGGGCCTCCAGTCAGGGGCATATGATGTTTTAAGCAGCACAGCATATCACAGTTGAGGTACATGATGGAACAAGGCCTCTCGTGACTTCATGGCCAGAAATACAAAGGAGGAAGGTGAAGGGACCAGGGCCGCAGTCCCCTTAAGGGCATACTCAGTCACCCCACACCCTCCCACCAGCCTCTCACCTTATGCTGGGAACCATCCCCCAGTCCCAGCCTTTGGGGAGGGCATTCGGGAGGCATAGAGCAGAGCCGCTCCCTCCTGCTCTCTTTTAAAGTATCTTGTGTATCCATGTTATGTATCAGACTGCTGGCTGGGGTTTGCTCTGTTGGTGGTTATCTCAGGGCAGGCAGTCTTATCCTTGACTCATCACAGCCTGCCTCCAGATGACGTTACACCTTGTATGTTATACTGGTTGGGGTACACCTCGCTTTCTCTTAAGGTTTTTTGTTGTTGTTGTTTTTGTTTTTTTTGAGACAAGGTTTCTCTGTATAGCCCTGGCTGTCCTAGAACTCACTCTGTAGACCAGAAATCCGCCTGCTTCTGCCTCCCAAGTGCTGGGATTTAAGGCGTGTGCCACCACTGCCCAGCAATAAGATTGTTGATGTCTACATAAAAGCCTTGCTGGATTTGTTTGTTTGTTTGTTTGTTTATTTATTTATTTATTTATTTATTCGAGAAGGGTGGGTTTGAGGCAGAGTCCCTCTATGTAGCTCAGGCTGGCCTCATCTCAGGCTGGCCTCATTTAGCTCAGGCTGGCCTCACCTTTCAGTTCTCAGGCTCTGGATGCTGGAGTTTGCAGGCCCACACTTCGGAGCTGCCCTGCACTCTCTGCTGTAAAGAAGAGCTGCTCTGTTTCCTCCCTGACTCTTCTGCTCTTGGAGCGATGGATTATTTTCCTGACTTCTCTGTTTTCAGGGATCACCCTTTTCTCGTCTTAGGCGGATTCCCATAAGTCTTTCTACCTCTGTTACCCTTTCTTTTACAACTCCACTTAGGGAAAAATTTAATCGGCACAAAGCCGACGGGTACAATGCACACCTGTCCAGCAATTATGAACTTGTGAAACTGCATTTCTCTAATTCTTCTACAGAGGAACGGTGAGGAAGGGAACATACAACCCTCTCCATCTTGGGTGTATGTGGATAGCCATCCCTTTGAGGCAGTTTATTATCTACAATAAGATGTATTCAATATGAAAATGTAAGAGTCCCCAGTGATTTCCAGGAGTTACCACAAGCTTTCACATTTTCTCTTCATGTTTTATGTATGGTCTTTAAGTGTAGCCTGTAGCCTTCAGTATGTGTTATTTAGTGTTGTGATGATCTGAGCTCATTACAACACTCAGTACAGTTTATGCTCTCTGCAGTTCCGATAGGATACATGCCGGGAAAGCCATCTGTCACCTATCTATCACCTACCATTATCTATCAATTTATCATCTATCATGTGTCTATCTTTTATCTATCTATCTACCTATCTATCATCTGTCTATCATCTATCATTGTCTAACAATTTATCACCTATCATTTATCATCCATCCGTCCAATCGTCTGTCTTATCATCTTATCATCTGTCATCTATCTATCTGTCGATCATCCATCTATCTGTCTATCACCAATCACACTCTTTATATCCCAGCTATGCTTAACAAATAAACAGCACAGGAGCCAGAGTCAGTGAGGGGCAGCTAGAGCTCCCAGCACCACCACTTACTAATGTGGCTGCTCAGCCTCAGATCCAGTGTCATCATCTGAAAATTGAAAATTGAGCAACACCCACTGCCAGACAGTTGTTAGGATTAGAGACACAGCCTGAGGACCCTGGGGACGCAGAGCTGCTGCACAGTGGACAGACAGCAGAGTGCCGCCCCGGCTGGGCTGGCTACGGGCACACCAGGGGAACTGAAGCCACTAAAGAGCTGTGACAGATTCAAAGTCAAGCTCATCAATACTACTTCCCTGCGGACACACCCAAACCTAATTCCTAATAATCATATATCTTTATGATTCCATTCTATTTTATAACAGAAACAGATATCCCAGCATGTTATTTCCAGGAGATTTGCAAAGTTTATGATCCAGGCATTGAGTCTCAGTCCCTGTGCCTGAATCCAAGAGCTTATACCAAATGAACCTTTCAGATTAGCACATCGCTGTCAGGGTGTTCTGTGGAGTTTGTTTGTAGACAGATGTGTTCTCAGCACCATTGAGTCTTATGGGAACTGACTGAGTGAATGACTCAAGGGTTCACACAGAAAAAGGATTATTAGGAGTCTCACTGGGTGTGAATGTGTGTCAGTGTGTCTTTAGAACCCCTCTCTCTCTCCCTCCCTCCCTCCCTCCCTCTTTCACACAGGCACACACACATGACAGGGATGATGTCTCAGTGCTTGCTGCATGAGCTTGAGGATCTAAGTTCAGACCTAAAACTCCTTGTGTCCTAAGTCAAGATGGGAGGTAGAGACAGGAGGCTTCCTGGAAACTCTTGGCCCAGCTAGCTGGTGTACACAGCAGTAAACTGAGGTTTGATCTTTTGATATGTATTGTAATGACAAATACTGACACACCCACCCCCCGAGGTCTGGTCACTTCCAGGAACGAGAGAATCCCCAAGTACAATGTGACCTTGCTCCTTAATTTAAAACTATTGGTTAAATAAAGATTCTGACTGCCTGTAGCTGGACAGAAGAGACTTGGGGGGGTGGGGTAGGGGGATGGGGTTGGGGGGGATGTTCCTGGGCTTGGGAGCTGAGGAAACCATGAGGAGAGGGAGGAAGGTGGAGAGAGAAGAAGACACCGTGTGGTTAGAATCTTAAAATCATGGCCATGAGGGCTGGCCAATTGGAGTTAAGAGCAGCCCAGATGGAACCTAGTAACTAATATCTCTGGATTATCGGTAGAAAAGTAGGTTCTGAGAGCTTAGGGGGTAGATATCTGCCCAGCTTTATTGCTGATAAAGGCTTATTGTAAATTAAAGGTTGGGTGTGTCTTTTATCTGGGAATTGAATAATCAAAGGCAGGATTGAAGCCCCTGATACACACACACACACACACACACACACATACACACACACACACATTTTACAACAATAAACAACGAAAGACCCAAACAAAGTGAAAGGTGACACCAGACACCAAGGTTGTCCTCTGATGTCTACACACACACTGTGGTGCAGGAGCACCCACAGTCACACAAACCCCACTAAAATTGTAGTTTATCAGCTTTAAATGTCTGAAAGCCATCTAAAAGGTAAAGGCAATATCAAGCAAAAATAATGAAGCTGGGGATTGGGACCTGAGTTCAAATCCCCGGTGCCTGTCAAGAAGCTAGGTACAGTGGAGATGCTCCTGTAACCCCACTGCTGGAGCAGGGAGGGTAGAGACAGGCAGTCCTTTGGGCCTTGTTGGCCAGCCAGTCCAGGTGAAACAGTCAGTCCCAGGTTCAATGAGAATGTCCGTGTACAAACTAAAGTGCAGAACAAGGGTGGAAGACACTCGACATTGACCTTTTGCCTTCATATGTACACCTACTGAGTGCACAAATGTGGGTACATGTGCATGTGGGAGCACACACACAGGTACACACACACACAGGCACACACAGACACATGCACACATACATGCATGCACATATACACACATATACACATACACACATGTACACAGATGCAGATGTATACACACATAGCCACACACAGACACATGCACACACACATACATGCACATATATACACATATACACATACACACATGTACACAGATGCAGATGTATACACACATAAGCACACACAGGCACATGCACACACACACACACACACACATGCACATACTCATGTGAATTTGTATAAAGAAGGCTTTCCCTTCTGCACTGAATGAACACAGTCAGGTGAAAAAGGACCATTTGAAGGCCTCCAGGAAGAGGTCTCGGTGGCTGGCCTATTGATGAGACAGGCCTTTTTACTCTGAACTCAGTTTGACATTATCTTTTTTTTTTTTTCCTATTTAGTTTCTCTTATATGTATTTCTAAAAGATTTCATTTATTTTCTATGTGTAAATATGCTGTCACCTTCTTCAGACACACCAGAAGAGGGCATCGGATCCCATTACAGATGGTTGTGCGCCACCATGTGGTTGCTGGGAATTGATCTCAGGACCTCTGGAAGAGCAGTCAGCGCTCTTAACTGTGAACCACCACACCCAACAACTAAAAGTAATTTGATACGATTGAATAGGTTCCTGAAACAGTGTTAGCTTTTAAAAATTATTGTCTCATATTGTTAATTATATTTATTTAGTTTTAAAGATTTGTTGTTTGTATTTCGTATGTTTGCTTGCCTGAATGTAAGTCTGTGTATTATGTGTCCTAAGTGCCCTCAGAGGCCCAAAAAGGGTGTTGAGAATACTGAAACCGAAGTTACAAACAGCTGTGAGCAACCTTGTGGCTACTGGGAGTTGAATGCTAGTCTCCTATAAAAGCAACAAGTGCTCCCAACCACGGAGCCATCCTTCCAGCCCCAGCATTGTTAACTAAAAAGCAAAACAAAACCCCAAAACCTTACTTTCCACGCTTTTTAGATTAGGTAAATAATCTATTAATCCAAGTTCACCAGCTCTTTTGTTGTTACGCTCATTGGATAATTTTTAATCAAAACTTTTTCGCTGCATTTTATGTGCGTGAGTGTTTTGCCTGCATGAACACATGTGCACCATGTGTGTGTCTGGTGTCTGCAGAGGCCAGAAGAGGGCATCGGATCCCCCAGAACTGGAGTTACAGATGGTTGTGAGCCACCATGTAGATGCTGTGAATCAACACTGGGCCCTCTGCAAGAGCAGCTGGTGCTCTTAATTGCTGAGCGTCTCTCCAGCCCAAATATGCTTTTCTTCTTTCTTTGTTTCTTTCTTTTTAAAAAGGCATTCTATTCTGTCTTTGCCTGCAAAATGCTCTCCCGATCCCCACTAAGGATGAGCTGCAGCTCCCCTTGATGGTTTCCCTTACAGTTACAGTCACGATTCCCCTGTCTTGCAGACTTGGTTTTATAAATGTTGAGATTTTCTGACTCAGTACAACCTGTTCGTACTTCTGTTTTCATTTACACAATGTGTAGAAGAAACAAACACAAAGAAATCCTTGTTATAGATTCATAAAACCAGGGCCTCTGCTTGAGACTTAACCTGCCAGTTTTCCACAGTCTTAATGTACATTCATGCATTGGGCCATGTACTGAGTGAAACAGAAGAAACACTCAACCCCTTTTCAGGAGGCTCTGTCTGTGTTACCCATAAGTACACCGTGTGTCTGATACCTTCAAGTTTATCACTTTCCTGACACCCTAGGGGATTAAGGGTTTTGTGTGTGTCTGTGTGTGTGTGTGTGTGTGTGTGTTGACAGAGTTTTATGTAGCTCAGGCTGACTTTGAACTTCTGATCCTTCTGCTTCCTTCTTCCAAGTGCTGGAATCATAGATTAGTGCTACCAGGCCCAGATTAAGAAAATTCTTTACTACCTACAAATCTGATATCTATTACATCATAGAGTAGTCTCTTAAAACAAACGAACCAAACAAACAACAACAAAACTGTTGGCAAGTGGCTCAGCAGGTAAAAGTGCTTGCCACAGAGCTTCATGGCTTTCCTTTGATTCCCATAAACCCATATGGCTGGAGAGACCTGTCTCCTGTTAAGGGAGAGCTGACTCCATTTTTCTTTCTTTTCTTTTTTTTAGATTTATTTATTATTATATGTGAGTACACTGTAGCTGTCTTCAGACATACCAGAAGAGGGCATCGGATCCCATTATGCATGGTTGTGAGCCACCATGTGGTTGCTGGGGTTTGAACTCAGGACCTTCAGAAGAGCAGTCAGTACTCTTAACCACTGAGCCATCTCTCCAGCCCCTCCATTTTTCTTTTTAGTTAAAGGATGTTAGACTTTGATCATGTCCTTGTCTAGAGGTCACCTTGGTTTTTGTTTGTTTGCTTGTTCTTCCTCAAATGTGAATTACATGTTGTAAATTGTTTCTATTTCTCTGAGGATTGCCTGACCATAAAATGTTTCATGATATGTTAATTGTCTAACCATAAACCCATAATATGTACCTTTCTCGTGATCATGAAAATAGCTGCAAAATCTTGTTTTGTTTTTTAATCACTTGCTTGCTTGATACAAAAAGGTCCTCTTGCTTCTGGTCTGTGCTGCTTCATTTTCTGTTGAAGGAGAATGTAAGCCTATCCTGGCTGTAAAAATAAAACGTTGCCTTACAGCATCTTGGCGTCAGCTCCTGGTTTCCGACACCATAACACTTCCGATGGAGTCCGACCTTTATCCTGTGTGTGTGTGTGTGAGAGAGAGAGAGTTTAACAAAGAGATTAGTTTAACAAAAAGTTAAACTAATGGGCTTCAGACTAGCCTCTAGGAGTGAGGTACAAAACTGTTGAGTTTTGGCTTGCAAGAACTGATTTTATAAGCTGTTTAATAACATGGTCACTATTAAATATTGAGCCTGATGATTTACAATGAAATACATTATATTGAAAGCGAGGGCAGTCTGCCCTCAGCACCTAGCACTAGGAGGTTATTGGACAGCAGTTACTCTTCCCTCTGCTCCTGGATGTTTTTGCAACAACTGTATCTCTTTGGTAACTTCTCGGAGATGTGACTGCTTCTCTCTTCCCAGGTCTACAGCCAGCTGCTCCTGCTGAAATCGGCCGCAGAGGAGGATTTGTACCACAGAAACTGCCCTGGGCTACAAAACACCACCTTTTCTTCTTTGGTAGAGCCAGTAACCACTTGCCCGTCTACCATGAGAGACCTTTCCCGGTGCCTGCAAAGCACAATCCTTGGTCCTTAGTAGTGGCTTGTTATATTCAATTAAGCAAAGTTTGTTTCTTGGTTATTGTTACAAATTTGATGAATTCAGCTGAATTTTTAGAAGAATGTATATCTATTAAGCCTAAGTAAGTATTTATATAATTGTGAGAACGAAAAAAAAATTTAGTACATGAAAGCATTTGGAGAATTTCTGGGTGTGCCTGTAAGCCCAGCACTTAGGAGGCAGAGGCAGGAAGGTGATAAATTCAAGGGCCAACCTAGGCTACATGGAACGTTTCAGGTTGGGCTATACAATAAGACAGTCTCTTCCTCCCCAAAAGAAAACCTTCTGAATAACATTTCATAGTTGCTTTTGGGTAGTTTGTAGATAATCTATTAATCTAGGAAAGTAATATCTTGTGGTTTTGTTTCCTAATTTAAACCATATACCAATACTAAAAATGTTCATAAAAAGTGTCCTCCCTGGCTCCGTTTCTGAGGAGGAGTGCGGGTGATGACTTTCAAAGCATATTTCATTTCTGCTTGCACAAGTATATCCTGCTATGTTTATAATTAGACACAAAAAGAAAGAAAAGGACTTTTCCTTGTGAACCAATGAGACATAGAGCATTAGTTACGTGTAAAATCTGTTCTCTTAACTGTCAGAAGTTCACTTTTGTTTCATAAATCTTGGGCTGAGCAGTCTGCTTTCATGAAATCACCTGTCTTCTAGGAGCTGGGGCTCCTTGCCCAGGTCCCTCTTAAGTTGACAGGTGTCTGTGATATGGCGCATCAGTCCTCCTGGCAGGCCGGGTTCTGAGGCTGTCAGTACGCTTGCCAAACCTCCTCCTGCTTCTCTTTTTGGGTTTTCCTTAAAAGGTTGCTATTCTCTTCTGAGTTTACAATTTTCAGTCAAGCTGGGGGGGAAAGCAGACATCTATTGATAGTGAAACTGAATTGCTTTGGGTATTTTAAATATAATAGCCAGCAGTGTCAGAATGGTGACAAGCCAGGTCCTTGAGTCCAGAGGAGCACAGGTAGGGTTTCATAGGTGACCTGGAGCTGACAGACAGCAGGTGAAGTGGAGGTCTCCAATTAGGAGAGAAAGCCCTTACATGGGAGTGTATGGTCTTGCCTGGCTGCGTCTGGGCTCAGTTGTCAGCACTCTGGTCACTACTTATAACAGTAAGGTAGGTTTTCCAGAGACGGACTCTTGCTTCCATCGGTGTGAGCAGAACATGTTTATATGTTCTATTTTTAACTTGGGCTGCACGTGAGTCCAGGGTCTCCATTTATGTCTGTCTGACTTTGCCATGGAACCACAAACAAGTATGGTCCCTGTGGGGCCCCTTCTCAGCCTCTGGGTGGACCCAGGCTTTCCCATAATATGGGGATTTAGTTTAATGACTCCCCTGGAGAGTGAGGGCACTGATCCCAGGCCCTTAACTATCTCATAAAATCTTGTGTTGCTTGTTAACAGTTGATAAAGATATTTCAAGCCTAGAAATAAAATCTTCCCACTTATAAATTTTTTATTTTTGCCATGACTTGGGGTTTTACCTAGGCCTCAGGCATGCAGAGCAAGCGCTCTGTTATTGAGCTACATCTTCAGCCCTTCAGTTTTTTCTTCAGTTTTTTTATTTTTTAAAAAATTTTTTTATTGGATATTCAGCCCTTAATTTTTAAAATTAATTATTTTATGTGTATGTGTGTTTTGCCTACATGTATATATGTATATCATGTGTATGTCTGGTACCCAAGGAAGTCAGAAGAGGGTGCTAGATCCTCTGAGACTAGAGTTACGGATGGTTCCTAGCCACCATGTGGGTGCTGGGAATCAAACCCAAAGGACCCAGGTCCTCTGCAAGAGCAACAAGTGATCTTAACCACTGAGCCAGCTCTCCAGCCCTCCTCCATTTTTTTGTGTTTTTGAGATAGGCTCTCTCTATGTATCTTTGGCTCTATAGAACACTGTGGCCTTGAACTCATAGAGAAGCTTCTGCCTGCCATGACGCTATAAACACACACACCACTACACCAGGATTCTTAGTTGATTTTTTATTTTTTAAGGAATCATTTTACTGAAAACTCTTTAGCTAACTTTTATTTATAAATTTGATATGGTAGGCAGTAAAGAGGCTATTAGACATGCAACTGATTTATGTGATAAATACCCTGAGACATTTTTATTTTATATAAAGATTTGCAGGCCACCTATACTGCCCATAATTTTCTTGCCTGTGCTCTTCTGGATGCAGTCACATTGCTATTATTTCTGGACCCAAGCTGATAATTGTCCAACTTTAAAAACAGAATTTACTACAGGATTATAATTTGTGTTTTAGCTTTAGATATTAATGTATAGACTGTAACCTCCACCTATAAAATCATGTCTATAAATGTGCCTGTGTGAATTCATGTTCACTGTATGTGTACAGTTGCCTGAGGAGACCAGAGGCGGGCTTGGAGTCTCTGGAGTTGCTGGTGGTTAAGAGCTGCCTGATAGGACGCTGCAAACTGAACCTGGGTCCTCTGCAAGAGCAGTTTGGGCTCTTAACTGCTGAGCCCTCTCCCTTGCCCCCTTACTTAGTAAAGTTCGGAAAGTAAAATGAGAAATAACTTACATTACGTTCCCCCCCTCCCCCCGTATAGCTGTTGACATTTTATTAAATTCTACTCTGAAATTTCATCATATGTACATTATGTTATTTAAAAATGTAATCATGATTCACAAAGAAGCTTGAGAGGAATATTTTTCTCATCACACCAAGTCGTGAGCATTTCTCGTGTTGCTCAGGGTCTTTGTAACCCTACGTTTCAATATTTGCTCCCTGCAGAATTTCTTGCCTTTCAAACATGGTGCTGTTGACAAGACTTCATTTTTTTTCTCTTTCTTTCTTTCTTTCTTTCTTTCTTCCCCTGAGACAGGGTTTCTCTGTGTAGCCCTGGCTGTCCTAGAACTCACTCTGTAGACCAGGCTAGCCTCGAACTCAGAAATCCGCCTGCCTCTGCCTTCCAAGTGCTGGGATTAAAGGCGTGCGCCACCACTGCCCGGCTTTGACAAGACTTCAAATGCACAGTTTTTCAGGAACACACGTAGCTACTGTGTGAAGTGAACTGGAACCACGAAGAGGCTAAAATAAAGCCAGCCAGCCCTTTGTTAGCAGGGAGTGGTAGCGCGGACATAGGCTAGAGCACACGAAAGCGTTAGACACCGTGGCTTCTCAGGCAGGTGCGCACACAGCAGGCAGAGCTTCACAGTGGCTTAGTTGTAGTAATTTGGGGGTGATTTGCTTTGATCATAAATTGAGTATGATTGAGGTTCCCCCATTCCTGGCATCTTACATGCTTTGTGGCTCCGAGGTAGAAGAGGGAATAGAGCTAGGTATGTGGGTTGGAGGTGAAGGGAACGGGGAGGAGACAGAAGATCATTATCCTGCAGGGCAGGGAGGCCTGGCCAAGGCCCTGTAGCCCGGCTGTGCTTCTCTCTGCCCGGAAGCAGCCTCACGGCAGCACCTCGCAGACTATAATGTCAACGTCCTAAGGGGTGGAAACAGAGATGCAGCAGCCTGATGTGTGTGTGTGTGTGTGTGTGTGAGCGTGTCTCTGTGTACCTCTGTTTCTCTCTCTCTCTCTGTGTGTCTCTCTGTGTTTGTGTGTTTCTGTCCGTCTGTGTATTGATGTGTAGAGGTCACCTTGTCTTTTAAATTTTGTCTCGCATTGGCCTGGAGTTCCTAGTTAAGCCAGACTGGCCCCCATCAAGTCCCAGAGATCTTCCTGCCTTTGCCTCCCCAGCACCGAGCTCACAGGCCGGCACCACCATGCCCTGGCTTTTACTCACTGGTTCCTCGGCTCTAACTCAGGTCCTCATACTTGAGTGGTAAAGCTCTTTCCTGGCTGTGATATCTTTGTTTTTTTTTTTTTTTATGAGATAAGATTTCATCCTGTTGCCCAAGCTGGTCTTGAACTCCTGAGAACAAGGGAGGCTCCTGCCTCTGCCAAGCAGAAAAGGGACAGAGCGTGTGAGGGACTAGCACCCCACTTTGAAGGGTATGTCCCCCCAGTGATGTAACTTCTTCCTATGAGGTCCTACCTCCTAAAAGTCTCACTGCCTCCCAATAGGCTTATCAGCTAGGAACCAAGCGTTCAATACGTAGGCCTTTGGGGGACATTGAAGATCTGAAGCAAAACCAGTCTAGGAAGCACCCGGCTTTCTTCTGTAGCTTCTGCCTTTCTCTACTTTCTCAGTGTTGGACACCCATGTAAACCCCACAAGTACTTCTTCTCTGCACCCAGAGTTTAGATACGTACTCAGGCACACTCACACGTGTGTGCACACATACACACTCAGACACACTCACACGTGTGC
>JADRCH010000805.1:201909-224493 GCA_019843965.1 Rhynchomys soricoides
TACTCAGGCACACTCACACGTGCATACACACATGCATACTCAGGCACACTCACACGTGTAAACACAATACTTACTCAGGCACACTCACATGTGCATACACACATACTTACTAAGGCACACTTACATGTGTATACACACATACATTCTTGTCTTGGAGACCTGTTAGACATGCTAGGTGGTGGTAATGGCTCCAGTGTCTCTTCCTTTTCCAACCCTGTATCAGACTGACCAAGTCTTAACCTAGAACAGGCCTGATCTAAACACACTGTAATGAGTACAGTATCACAGTAGATAACACTTCCATTATGTAGATTTGCCCATATTCCAAGTATACAAAAACCATAGAGATTCCAAGAAAATTGAAAATAGACACCTACACAAAAATACGAACCTGTTCATAGCAGCGTTCACAAAAACTAAAGGTGAAAGCAACTCAAGTGGATATTGATAGATGGCAGATAAAATATAGGGTAGCCCCAGGCTAGAATACTATCCTGCCATAAAGAGGGACGAAGCAGAGGCGTGCTACAGCATGGGTGGCTCCTTAAACAATCCTCAGACACAAAATTTCTCTCTGAGGAATGTATATGAATATACCAAAGCTTCTTCACAGTGGTGAATTTCATGTCATCAAAATAACATTTAAAACTTTCAAGTCTAGCAATCACTTATGCTATAATAGAATATAATATCTTAGCTCCAAAAACTTGGGTCAGAATTCCCTGTGGGTCCTGTCTGTAGCATCAGGAGCTGTACTTACCAGGATGTTTGAGAAAGACAGTGTGTCCCCTTGTCCTGCAGGGCCTCAGTCCTGGAGCTCTGCCTAGGGGTGCTGACAGCATGAAGAAAGGACACACACTTGAACAGTGCAGCTAGAGTCAGGTGTGGTTCTCCAATACTCCAGCTACCTCCACAACCTGGGAGGTACATCATGGAGACAGCTATTCCCTCAGAGGAGGAAGCTACAGGTGTGTTAGCATATATTGATCAATCATTCATAAGTACTCAGACTTGGTGATGCTTTTCTCTGTTATCAACTTGGCTTCATTTGGTTGGGTAACTAAAAATCCAATCAGCTGGATACATCTGTGAGGGATTTTTGTTAATTAAATTATTTAAAGAGGGAAGACTTACCTTTAATCTAGTTTTTTTTTTTTAAGAGTTAGGGTTTCTCTGTGTAGCCTTGGCTGTCCCAGAACTAGCTCTGTAGAGCAGGCTAGCCTTGAACTCACAAAAATTCACCTGCCTCTGCTTGCCAAGTGCCATGACAAAAGGCCTGCAGCACCACTGCCTGACTAACCGAGATATTTTGAGATAGGATGATACACCTTAAATCAAGGCCATATTTCATGGTGACAGCCTGTATAAAGGAAGAAGGAAGCACTTGCTCTTTGCTTGCTTGCTTGCTCTCATTCTTGTTAGCAAGTCCATTCCTTCACTTGCCTTAGAGCCCACTTCTTTGGGATTCCAGCATATACAAGTAGACCAGCAGAGATATTTGGTTTCATGGACTGAACAACTACTGGCTTCTTGGACTTTCTGTTGTTAGGCAGCCATTGCTGGACTAGCTGGACTATAGCCTGTGTGATCTACTCTAGTACATTCTCTATCAGTCTGCTCCCCTAGAAAACCCTAATTAATGCAGACTGCAAAGAAAAGCTTTGCCATTTCTCTTGAGCCTGGTCCCTACGGATAATAGCTTTACCATTTGGTCTTGGAGTTCTTAACAGGTTATGTCTGTGTCACAATACACACACACTTAGGGCTCACTCATTCAGAGCTTCCTCTACTCCCTGCTGAAGTGGAAACCTAAGGGCTCTTTGGAAAGTCAGTTGGGTTGGATGGTGTTTTGCTGGGCAAACACGTGAAGGAGTGTTTTCCTAAAGTAGACACAGGTGAAAGACTAAGGCAGACTCGTGAAGGAACGTTTAGCTGAAGCAGACACAGGAGAGAGGATGTTCTTCTGCTAAAGCAAGCTTGTGAAAGGACACGTGATGGAGGATTCTTCGCTAATGACACACATGTACTGGTCCGCCTTACATTGCTTACTTGAGCTGCATATGTCAGGACTCCATAGAGAGAAACACACCAAAAAAACTTCTGGTGGTGTGCTGCAGTTTCTTGCTGCTTCCAAGGACTCAGGCTGATTGACAGAGCAACATCAGCTGAGACAGACTCAGGTGCTGAGGCAAGACCTGTGGGGGACTCATGATGTTTTCAGGGTATAACTAGGACTCAACGAAGTGACAGAGGCTGAGTTTGGCTTGCTGGTACAGTTAGTTGTGCAACACTTGTGGGTCTCGAGTCTTCGCATATCACTGCTTCCCTGAGAGAGGCACAGTTTGAGAACTTCTGGCTTTCCTCCTGGTCTCCCCTGCTGCTGACTCTCGCTGAGGCTGAGGCCTGGCTGTCTTTGCTAGGCAGTGAGTGCCACCACTGCTGATTCATGTTTGCTATCCCGACTCTACTGAACTGGACTGCTGGTATATCCGTGAAGTGTTGGCGAGTGGATCGAACTGCTGCGGCTAACGTGTGAACTGAACTGCCAGTTTCCAGACAACACAGGCGGAAACCTGGAAAATTTCTCCAAAGAACCTTTCTAAACAGGCCCACTTCCCCGAATCCTTTCTTTTCCACTCCCTCTGGTGGGCGGTGGGCTACAAGGGAGGTTAAAGTGTTTAAGAACCATCATAAAAAATAGGTGCTTGAAAAAAATTAAAATTACACCCTACAGCACCTGTGAGAACCACAAGGAAGCATGGCAGTGTTCTTTGTCATGCCTGTGACATGCTGGGGATCCTGCTGTCATCCCCTAGAAGCATCAACAGAGCAGATCTGGCATTGCTGTTTGCCAGGGCTACCAAAGAGATCTTGAAATTAGAAGACATCTCTAAGATAACCTCATTGCAAGGTGGAAAGGAATTCTCCACGGACACTGCTGCCATGCTTGGGCCTGGGCAAGAGGGTAGCTGCTTCTCTCTGGCCTGGTGATCTTTGCAACTGTGCCTTAGCATCTCACCCTCTCCTGTCTCTCGGACAATGAGCATTTTCCCAGTTGGGTTCATCACATCCACATTCTCGGGCATGTGGTGTCCTTTTGCCTGTATCAGTGCCTCATGCTAAGATCAGAGGCAGCTTGGGGGAAGGTCTTCTGGCCAGAGGCAGGCGGACACAGAGGAGGTTCCTCTGAAACTCATGGCTTCTGGTTTGGTCTTCTGCCCTCAAGGTCAACCCATTGTGCCCTGTGGTCCCTGCTGCCCGTCTGGGAGGTTCCAACTAAACCTGGAGACTAGGGCAGCTCAGCAGCAGCCATGGTGGTACCAATGGAAAGGGTGTCATGCCACTAATGAGTCACTGCTGGGCCTGGTTCTCTGTGACTCAGACAGGAAGCCAGTAGCTAGTGAAACCAGAAGCTTCTGTGGCCCTCTCTGGGTTGGAAACCCCTGGGTATGTTTTAAGCTTCTATTTCTAGAAGCCAAAGGGGAAATTGACATCAGAAAGACTGATTTACCCATATTCGGCCGTGTGGAGAGACAGGACTGGAAGAGAGTGATTGTGAGCCAGGGCTTTTGTTTCTTAGTCAAACTAAAAAATATCCTCTAGGAGTTTACAGCTGGAGGAAAGCAACTGGAATTATGCCAGTGGGACAGTTTGGAGTGTCGGTGGGAGGCTGTTCTGGGATAAGGGAGTGAGTGGGGCTGAGGGGCGACGACAGCCCAGGGCACAGAGAGGGTGGTAATGCCGTACAGCTCTGCCAGTGTCACCAGTGTCAGCCCAAGGGAGGCCAGAGCGGTTGGAACCACTACAGCAGGGAAGGTAGGCCCTGAGTAGAGAGTTAAAACAAAGCAATTTGAAGTCCTTTTATCTGATCACTTAAAGGAAGGCAGGGGAAGTCGTCCTGCACAGTTTTAAAAAGCTGCACGAATTGCTTTAAAATGTAAAATGGTGAGCTTCCCGTTTCATGAAATGTTTAAACAACTGGATCACATCTTGAATGCTATTGAAGTTTTTAGGGCAAAGGCCTGCGCTCTGATAGCCCAGAAGACGTGGCTCCAACTTCTGCTGTCCCCAGAACACTAATGAAAAAGAGTGACAGTGAGAAAGAGAGCCGGATTTGTTTAGTGGGGCCACACTGGGGTAGAGGAACAGATAAGGGGCCCAGTGACTGGGGGGTAAGCAGAAGGAGAATTACCACAGGGACAAGCAGTCTGTACAATGGAACAGTCCTGATCAGGGTATGGGCTGGTTGGTTAAGTCCTCCTCAGGGTGTGGGCTGATTGGTTAGTGTCTCAGTCCTGTCCTGCAAGGTGGTCTGAAGAAGTCCCCTCCTGTGAGGATCTGGCTAATTCACTTCTGCCCACATCATGGACAGTTGTCCTCATTGGGGGATGATCTCTTTCCAGGTTTTGTTGTTCTTGGTGTCCCAGGTGACTGCAGGTTTCAGACAATGATTTATCTCTGTGCCTTCAGCCTTGAGGGCAACAGGATAGGTTAGACCCTTCTAGAGACCAGCAGGACAAGCAGGTGCCAGTGAAGGCAGGGATTCCAGGCTCCCTTCCTGCTTCCAGTTGCTTTGTGAGCCTAAGTGAGCAGTCCATGCTTTTAGCAAAAACAGCTTCTAAGTGCCCATTCTCTGAGGAGCAGCGGTGTGGGCTTTTGACTTCTCTGCCAGGTACCACAAGTTCTCAAGGGAAAAGTGAGAAAGGCCCTTGGCACAGATAAGGTATTGCTAAAGGAGCTGCCTGCTGACCCACTCCCAGCTGTCCACATCTGTGCTTGTTTGATAAGATACGCTTATTACTTAACCAAAACAAGTTTTTGGCCAGGAATGGTGATGCATGCCTTTATCCAGAGCATTCAAAGAGGCAGAGGCAGAGGCAGAGGCAGGTGGATGTCTGTGAGTTAGAGGCCAGTCTGGCTTACATAGCAAGTTCCAGGTCAGTTAAGGTTATGTACTGAGACCTTGTCTCAAACAAAACAAATCAACCACAACAAACCAAAACAACAACAACAACAAAACAGTTCTTTGCTTCAGGTCTCCCTTCCCATCTGCCATGCTCTGGCCACCAGAGCTAACTTTCTAACACAAATCCTGTCAGGCTACATTTTTTTTCCTTCCTGTTGCTGCATGAAGTTCAATATTTCGGCTCAGAGCAAAGAAAACGTTTGACGATTTAATCTTCTAGTCGCCAGCGTCACCACTGACTGCTACACTTGCTTCACAGCTCTTGCTGTTATGCTGATTCTGGGTTGTTTCCTGAATATAGACTGAAAATCAGAAGCTCAGACTGACTTACAGAATGTAGAGGGGTTTATTCATTCTGAGGGGTGGGGGGAGCCTATAATCAAATCAGGCTTCAGGCAAGGCTCGATCTAGCAGCCTAACAGTTTCCCCAAGAATCAAGTCCCCTTTTATCTGATTCTTGTCCCCAGAAGCTCTTGGACTGCTCGGTCTCTGAAGAATGACTCTGTCCCAGCATTCCTAGTGGATCTTCACTCTGATTACACACACACACACACACACACACACACACACACACGTCTACCCCATGTACACTGCTCCCTGTGGCAGTGGAATGAGGTGCACTGACTGCCACAGGCTTCTTTCCTCTGAGTTTCTCCAGATGAAGGGATACCCAGATGAGCACTGGGGGTGGGGGGTCAGGGAAGTGGTGGGAGGCTGAGGAAGCTTCTAGGCTTGGCTCACTGCACAATCTCTTCCTTCCTGCAGCCGATTGACAGTGTTCATATCATGAGGCCACGTTAAGAACAGAGAAAGGGGCCAGTCACCTGCTCCCCCATCAAAGCCATGCTAGTAATGTCAGTGCTAGCACAGCTCAAGGTACTTTCCTGAAAGAACATCAGGCCCTTTTTCTTTTTCTTCTCCTCCTCCTCCTCCTCCTCCTCCTCCTCCTCCTCTTCCTCCTTCTCCTTCTTTAAACTTCTTTAAACTTTTGTGTTCTGGGACAAGAAATTGGACAGAGATATGTGGACACTAGGTAGCAAATAGGAAAATTTAAGGAGTCTATTAGGAGCCTGGCGTGGTGCTGCACGCCTTTAATCCCAGCACTCAGGAGGTAGAGGCAGCCAGATCTCTGTGAGTCTGAGGCCAGCCTGGTCTACAGAGAGTTCCAGGACAGCTGTTACACAGAGAAACCCTGTCAATAAAAACAAACAAGCAAAGGGATTATATCACCAGGGGTGAACATGGAACAGAGGAAAGCTCCAGGCACCACAGGATGACACAATGCGTATAAATGATAGCCGAGCTTGTGTCACATTTCCTGGGCTTTTTGGGTCTTAGCTTTTCATAGCTTTTTGGTGCATGCTGTATCTGTTACATGTAGTTCTACATACAGTCTCCACTCTGGTGTGTGCAATTTAAGAATATACTGGGGCTGGAGAGATGGCTCAGAAGTTAAGAGAACAGACTGCTCTTCCAGAGGTCCTGAGTTCAAACCCCAGCAACCACATGGTGGCTCACAACCATCTGTAGTGGGATCTGATGCCCTCTTCTAGTGTGTCTGAAGACAGCTACAGTGTACTCATAGACATAAAAAAAAAAAAAATCTTTAAAAAGACTGTACTGAACTATGGGTCCCTGTAAGCACTCTGAATGCCTCTGGATGACTCTAGCAGGTGGGACTGGGGCTCAACTCTTTCTCATATGCTAATTCTGCTGTTCGGTCAAGCCTCCTGGGCCTCACTCTGCCTTTCCCTCCCGCTTCACTTAGGTTTATAGCTCTGTTCAGGGGCTGCCCGGATGCTCTGAGTCCTCTATTCCCGGGGAAGATCAGCTTTCACTTTCCTACTCCTCGATTCTTTCTCTCTGTAATGGTGCTTGTTCATTCTGGTTTTCTTTTCTGATGGTGCCAGGGATGAACTCAGAGCCTCCAGTTCTCCCACTGAATCACAACATCAGCCCGATTCTGTTTTTCTTTATGCCTAGTTGTTCGTATACTCAACTGTTCTTTGAACAGAAAGACTCTTGAGGCAGGGGATTCATACTTGGTCATTGTAGAGGCCCAGAAATGTTGTCTAAATGATTGCAGGCAACCACTGTTGACAGCTGCTATGTGAAAAGCACTGTGATAAGAACTCTGCTTTGGAGCTGAGTGTAGTGGTGCATCTTTGACCCCAGCACTCGGGAGGCAGAGGCAGGTGGATTTCTGAGATCCAGACTGGTCTCTGAAGTGAGTTCTAGAACAACCAGGATTACACAGAGAAACCCTGTCTCAGAAAACGAAAGAGAAAGAAAGAAAAAAGGAAAGAAGACTTTTCTCTCCAGTTAAGAATCAGGAGTTCTGGTGCAGTTAACAAAACTGGTGGCAAGGTGAACTCCAGAGAGACAACATTCGTCTTACATAGAGGTGTAAGTGCAGATGCAGCGATGACCATGCTTCAGACAGAAGCAGGTTCCGCTTTTCTCCCTCTTAGCTGTAAACCTGCAGTTTTCGAGGAATCTCACTAGAAACACCATTTATAGTAAGGGACAGATCTTAGCCCCCTGCACAACCCCCGTGGGTCATGGGTTTATCTTTCTCAGCTAGCAATCCTGTCCAGGTGCCACTGAAACCACACTTAAATCTCGTTTATGAAAAAAGAGGGGAGGGGGGCTTAGTGAAGCTCTGAGACGTAACTTGAGAGCTATCAAAATTGTATTTGTGGCAACCACTAAGACACTGCAGGGAGACTCCACCATGAGAGGCCCCCACACCTGTAGACCTGTGTGCATCATCTCTGACCTGAGCCCCCCTTTTTCTTCAAGCTGGTATGTCTTCTTAATAACCCCCAACTGTGTGTCACACTGGCTCACCCTAAAATTTCTTTCTGCGGTGAAATCAAGACTCCCACTTCACTTGAGTGGCAGCTGAAGAGTTCAGGCTCCTTCTGGCAACAGTGGAGGTGTCTCAGGTCAACTGCCAGGGGCACACAGTAGCCCATGTGATGCCATAGGCTCCATTTGTAATAAAGAGCAGGTGAAGAATCTGGACTCACTCTCCTTTCATATGGGGAGCACTCTGGCCTGGATGATAAATCCACTGTCGAGGAACATGGAGCGTAGCATAATTAAGTGACTTGCCTAAGGTCACATCATTAGCAGACAGTGGCTTAGAAGTGTGAGCATATCTCTACTCTAGCTAGTGATGTTTTAATGCAGAAGTCTTTCTCAGCTTGATGCTTTCCTGCTACATACAGGAGGTTCCCTAGACACGAGGTTGGAAGGAGGTAGGGTAGGAGCACGGGCAAGCTTGGGTCTTCCTGAGGACAGCAAGGGTGAACTGAGGTGTGCAGAACTTCCTCCTGTTCTGGATGATTGCCAGCGTGGTTGTGAGGGAGGGGACTTCCCTGGGGTGACCCGCTGTGGGCAGATTCCAAGCGAACTGCTGAGCATGAGCCTAGAGACACAGGCTCTTGTCTTTCCCCAGGCCCTCAGAAGTTAGAGTCAAGCAATTTTATTGGCTGGAAGAAGCGGAAATTAGGGTCTTGTTCAAACTCTGCTGGAATATACGGGTGGCATGAGATAGCTGCAGCTGCCTGTGGGAACGAGACTGGTCAGGAGGGGGTTTCTGATGGACACGGATAGGAGGCAATAGCGCCACCCTCTTAGTAAAAAGTCCGGATCTCCCGGCAGGCGCAGGAGAGTTGTGAGCCTTGGCTAACTTCAGAAAGCTTCTAACTCTGAGAAGAGTATAGACAAGCCTTCCAGCTGGCCTAGGCTGCCAGCCTGCCAGCCTGCCAAAAGAGGAGGCGGGGGAGGGGACAGGGGTAAGACCCCGTGCAGTCCACACAGAAGACAGCTGGCGGGCGGGCGGCAGGTGGGTGGAGGTTATCGGGCCGCCCCTCCCCCTTCCCTGCCGAACCCTTTTATTGTCTTTGCCCCTGGGTGTTTTCTGAAGTAATTTAAACACTGGCAAAGACAAGCCTTCCATCCTTTCTGTAGCCATTGAAAGGAAGCGACAGACTTAAAAATCATCTGAGTGGCGAGAACAGGGCCAGGAAGACGGGAAGGGTGGAGGAAAGGGTGAGACGATGGTGAAAGTATGTGGTTTGGCGGGTGGGACCAGGCTCGGGTGATGGGCCGAGACCTGCGGCAAGCAAGGGAGGAGTGCTCAGGCTTTTTGCTGGGCGGCGACCTCAGCGGGCAGGAGGCTCTGGGCGGGGACAGGCGACCTGCCAGGGCCTAGTCACCCCCCTCTATGGGAGGAGGGCAGGAAGGAGGGCGGCCTTTATTCTGTATTAAAATCCTCTGCTCTACCTAGGACACGGTGTACTAACCTTGCACGGTATTTGATCCTGTGCAATCAGTCTGCACTTGCCAGGCAGTCTTGGGGCTTGGGGCCTCACACACATCTGCAGCACACGCAGGACGTAGACCATTGAGCCTCCCCTCCCCCCTTGCTGGCTTTGGTCTTCCTCCCCTCTGCTTTCCCTTCCGTCTGACACCATCCCACCCTTTCATTTTCTTCCTCGGGTTTGGGCTCTAGGAGCGCAGAACCTGCCTCCAGTTTCTGGGTGAGGAGGTATCACCATTTCTAGTCAGTTCCATCCGGAGGGTGTCGGGCCTCGGGACCTCCACAGGGTGGGTCTTCCCTAATCTTGTCTCCCACAACCTGTTGATTGTACAGGACAGCGGGTTCTGGGTTTAGTAATCTGGATTTCTCCCCAAGGCTGTACCACAGCTGTGGAACGTAGATAGACAGACCCAGGTTTCTGGTGTGTCTGCCCACGGCCAGTGGCCTGTTGCCTCCTGCAGGCTCTCTGTGCTTCTCGTGTCTGGAAGTGGGGACACAGTATCCGGAAACCTGGTTTAGCCGTGAGCAGAGTGAACCTGGAAGGGTCCATACTCACTCGGAGCCTCTCCACCTGCAAAGCGCTAACAGTAACCTGCTTGCTTCTTAGGTCGTTTGGGGACTGCGGTTAAGTGAGTCCTTCCCGAATTAGATCTGGGCTCCAACCCCACTGTTGCCACATGACAACTGACCTTGGCCTCTGTTTTCCAGTCTGGGAGGGACAGTAACAGAGCCACCCTCATTGGGCCCGTGGTGAACTCAGCTCCGTGCAGGATTTATAAGTTGCCCAACACAGATTACCTGTCGTCATAGTGAAACAGGACATTTTTGTGCAAGTAATTTGTAAACTGTGGTGTGTTCTTTAGAAATGTAGGTGGTTACTCGAATTCTGGGTTCCTGCCCCATTTTTTAAGGGAACCCCACCCCACCCTCTCCCCCTGGAAGTTCCCCTTCCTCAGCACTTCTGAGACCTCTGGGTGGGGGAGAGGCTGCTCCTGTGATCTCTGCTCTATTATCCATCTGCCCCCCTCATTTTACATCCTTTTCACAGCTCTGGTAGGCTTTAATCCTGGAATCCTGTCCTCAGCCTCTCTCAGAACAGATAGTGGACCACCAGGTCCATCCTGCTTTTCCTAGAGAGCCCAGCTCTATCCTTCCAAGACGTGGGGTGTCACCAGCCCATCCCGTGTAAATCTTCCTCTGCGTTCTCCTACGATTGAGTAGTAACTAGCCTTCTGCGGAATCACATTGTTGAAGTTCAAAGTCTACTTGGAAGCTAGATGGCACAGGCCTGTAATCCCAGCACCAGGGAAGCCCCGAGACAGGAGGTTCATGGATGCCAGATCAGGTTGTGTTACATACTGAGTTTCAGGCCATGGTGAGCTACATAGGGAGACCCTGTCTCAAAGCAAAACAAACAACAAGGCCACCTAGAGCTTTGTGGTGTTAACAGCCTTCCTGAACCTCAGTTTAATCATCTGGAAGATGGGAACCAGCAGCAAATGTTTCACAGCTTTGCTAGAAGGAATTAGAGGAGTCAGCTTTTGAAGAGGTGATGTGAAGGTGAGGTGTCAGCGGAAGACGGTGCCTGGCACAGCACCTGGAAGTTAGGTACAGTCCGTACGCTGCTGGATGCTTACATAAATGTCCGATCTCCCGGGGAAGAGCATGAGCTCCTTGACACAGACATGCCTTCTTACGCATCACAGATGCTCGTGCACATGCCTTGGGTACTCAGTAAGGTGTGACCTCATCCCCTCAATCCCGGCTCTCTGCAAATGGGCAGAATGTTATGTAACAATAATGACTTGCCTCACGTTTCTGCAGGGGTAAGACCTCCAGAGCTCTGTAGGTGCCAGGCCCTTTCCCTGTTATCTCAGTGAACTTGCACAAGACAATCAAATTCCTGGGGCAGACATAAGTATCCACTTGATCAACGATGATCAACGAGAACACTGGAGCTCAAGGAGATTGATCAGACCGAGGGCGCTGAGGGAAGTGGGTTGATCTGTCAAAAAGATTTGTTTCCTTTTTTTTAAGTTTATATTGTTTGCCTTTCAAACTAGATTATAGGTGCGCGCGCGCGCGCGCGCGTGTGTGTGTGTGTGTGTGTGTGTGAGTGTGTGTTTCTAGTGACACCACACAAACCACTGTTGGTCAGTAAAGTTGATAAGCTGATAATTGATTTTTATAAAAGTCTCTAGGTGCAAAGGACTTTGAAGAGGCCAAAGCTTTAACTGTAAGCTCTTCGATCCTGTGATCTATTACACTGGAAGTCTGGATATTTTCTTGAAATGATCAGCTTTAGGGTTTACTCTCACTTGTTACTTGGAAAGCACACTCCCTTTACTTCCCCATAAGTTGGCAGTACAGGCCCACAGGCAGGTTTTCTCTATTTTAAGGACTCTTGATTACAGAATGTTGGTCTTTTGGGAATGAGTCTCTCAGGGCTAGTGAATCTTTAAGGGATGGAATTAATTTATAACAAAGGCAGCTGGTGTTAAAGGAAACCAGATAATGGCCTATGAGGTAGTGTGATCATCAGACAGGGGCCACACTCTGAGGGCCATACACACATGTACTGGTACACAGAGTGTCACCTCTTTGTTCAAGACTCCAGGCAGTGAGAAAGCCAACACAGTTCCTGTTGTCTCCCCGCTTCTGCTGTTCAGACAGCCTTTGCTCTGCCATCCCCTGGGCCTCCTCTCTGTAATGCCCTGATGGCCATTGCAATAGAGGGTCTGCCCTGAGCTGTCAGCTCTGCTGTCCTGGGGAGTGGGCTGTAGTGCCCAGTGTGACCCTGTGGAGCATTTGCAGGCAGGGAACGGATGCAGAAGGAAGAGAGCATTGTTTCTAATTAGCTCTGATGAATCCTTTCGGGGGACCCAAGCAGCCTGTGTGCAGCTGCCGCCCTTAGCAAATGAATGTGGTTGTTTTACCATGGTAAGATCCTTTCCTGTATTGAACTTTTATATAGGTTCACCAACCAGATTATGCCCATCACTGGACCAGAGCAAAACATGATCACAATGGGATCCTCAGATAGCTCATTATCTGAACAGGAAGTCCTCGTTTGCATAACAAGGGAAGTACCAGGTAACAAAATATAACAAGCAAATGTGCTACTACCAGGCCAAAGAGAGAATTGGTGTCGCTAGGCAGATCAGCTGCCATTTTGAGTTCTGCACTCTATGACAGTGACCTTGGGCAAATCAAGCACTCTGTCTGTGCCCCAGTCTTCCCAACTGCAAGTGAGGGAGGGGTGAGTATTGCACGGGGCTTGCCACGAGCACTGAGTGACATTTATGAGACAATGAAAAGGGTGCCTAGACCACAGTAAGTTCTCTGATGTATAATATACGCATCAGTATATCTCGATATCAGATGCTGCATGAGTAGGCTGGAGGTCGGTCGTGAGTGTCTTTCTCTGTTGCACTCCTGTGGGGACCAGATGGAGTCCTGAGTGAATGTGTGTTGTTGACTTGGGCATGGCCTTATCAAGGACCCCAGAGCCTCAAAATCATGGGAATTGGCAAAGCCTCCCTCCGGTTTGTGTGCTGATGTTGGCTGTGGATGTGGAAACTAGCATTCTTTGCAGCTTCCTCCGCCCTGGTGACTGCGATCTGAGACGTCTCCCCTACAGGGACCTCCCGCCAAAGCTAGCTAACTCTTCCTCCTCCTCAGGTTGTATGCCATAAAATGCATTGAGTTTCCGGGTTATGACATTTAGGTACTCTCCTTCAGAATGAGCATAGTCCATCCAATCTCAGCTTCTCTCTCTCTCTCTCTCTCTCTCTCTCTCTGTCTGTCTGGCTCTCTCTGGCTCTTTCACTGAGCTGGCAGCTCATTGCTTCACTCGCCTGACTGAGCATTAAGCTACAGGGATCACTCTGTCTCCGCCTCCCCAGTGCCAGGATCACAATGTACCACTGAGCCTGGCTTTTCATGTGGGTACTGGAAATCTGAACTCAGGTTCTCCTGCTTATGCAGCAAGTGCCTTATCCACGAAGACTCCTCCCCAACTCTTAATCCCAGAAATTCACCCTCATCCCTGTTCTGTGACAGGACAGTGGCAAAAAAGGGTAGCTGGTGTCTTACTCTGTGGTAGGACCTGCCGATATTCAGAAAGATAGAATTACCATTGAGGGAGACTGATTTATACATCTTGTACTTACATAGACCTGTAATGCTAGCCCTCTAGGAAGCTGAGGTAGGAGGATCATGAGTTCAAAGCTACCCTGGGCTTCACGGTGAGGCTCTATCTCTATAAACCCTAACCAACACCAAACAAAAGAACATGAAACGAGTTATGATTTCTCATTAGGCCAGTTCTGCAAGCATTCCCATTCAGAAGTATTACTCTCTGAGTCTCACTGTGGTGACCAGACAGTGAGCCAGACTCAGTCCCTGCTCAGGAATGCTGTTCTGCAGTGAATTGGATGCTGCCAGGGTTGAGCATGTCTGCAGATCCAGGATGACTCTTTGTTGTTTTGTAGGCCTGTCTCTCTAACAGCAGAGTCTGTTTCCTGACTCTCTGGAGAGGGTCCTCAGCCACACCCAGCAGCAAACGAGGGGCACCTCCCTCCTCAGCTCCCATTTGCTGGTACTCTGTGAATCTGGGCCTAAGATGTGCTTGTCAGTGAGGAAGTTTATTGAGCCGAAGCTTCAAGGTTGGCGATAAAACATACCCTCTCCCCTTTTTCCTCAAGTGGACTCCTTTCTCTCCGAGCCTGCAGAGATGTTGTGTTTTTCCAGATGATGGTCATTAAAGCCAGATGTGAGCCTCTTCAAACTCACAACCTGGCAGAGCCATGAGTGCTCTTGGCATTTACAAGAGCGAGATCTTCTAGTGAAGGACGAAAGCATTTGAGCTAGCACAGTTGGGTTTTTATACTATGTTGGAATGTGTCTTGATTGGGATTCCTCGGTATTTTTCTTCTTTTTCCGTTGAGATATGGCGTCACTGTGTAGACCTGGTTAGATTATTGAAAGTCTCTGTGTAGACCAGGCTGGTTGCAAACTCAAGAAACTCTGCTTGCCTCTACCCCCGAGACCTGGAATTAAAGGCGTATGCACGTTGCCCTTGCTTCTGAGGTACACATTAAAGCTAAAGGTCATAGACTTAGCTTCCAGGCTACAGACAAGGGCCGTGGTCATTATTTCCATGTAGCAGAAGCCTGCATGATAGTCTTGCTTATTACTGTGTTTCCATACCCCCCCCCCCCCCCTGAGCCCCCATCCCTCAAAGCCAGCTTACTTTCTCTAAGTGTTATTTCTGTTCAGATTTCTCTCTCTTCTGTAAAAATGTCAACAACCTCTTCACTACTGTCCCCTTCTTTACTGCTGTCTTCAGTATCCTCCAGAACATGGCTGAATTTCTCCCGCTGACGTCTATGGCTAGTCAAATTATATATATATTCCTGTATTCTAGCCATGAGGCCTCATTTCTTACAAACCTGTCATATGCGTGCGAACTCTACAGTGTTAGGACCTGGGGGTCTTTTGTTTTATGTTTTGTTTTTGTGACAAGGTCTCCTTAGGTAGCCCTACTGGTCTGGAACTTGCTATGTAGACCAGGCTGGCCTCTAAGTGACATTTCTGCTAAGATCACAAGCTTGTAAAACCAGGATATAGCCGGGCAGTGGTGGCGCACGCCTTTATAATCCCAGCACTCAGGAGGCAGAGGCAGGCGGATTTCTGAGTTCGAGACAGCCTGGTCTACAGAGGGAGTTCCAGGACAGCCAGGGCTACACAGAGAAACCCTGTCTCGAAAAACCAAACCAAAACAAACCAAAACAAAACAAACAAAAAAAACCCCCCAGGATGTAAATTAGGTTCTTTCTGTGGAATAACTTACAGTCTCATAGTGGAAGCCGTCATTTGAGCAGAAGACAGAAACAAAATGTGCTCTGTGGTAGAGGAAGGAGTTTCTACTGTCTACTGTAGAGCAAACTTCATGGCTAACAAAAGCCCAGTGACTCTCGGCCACGAGTGACATGTTTATAAAAAGATAAAGGGAAGGGGGGGGTATGTTCTATGGGTGTGTGGGGTGAGGTGTGGGGGAGGGGGTGTCTCAGCGGGCCCATGCCGAGGCATCCCTTCCCCCTGAGGGACCAGCCACAAGACGGTATAATATAGAACAGAGTTTATTCAGGGCATGGGGAGGGGAGTTGAGAGGGTAGTAGAGGCAGAGAGAGGGAGAGAGAGTAGAGAAGTAGAGAGATAGAGGCCGGCCATAAGCATGTGGAGAGAGAAGGGGGAAGGGAATGGGTGGGGGGGAGGGGCAAGGGGACAGAGTGGGAGCAAGAAGACAAGAGAGCAAGAGAGGGAGGAGGGGGCAAGCAGCCCCTTTTATAGTGGGTCAGGCCTACCTGGCTATTGCCAGGTAACTGTGGGGCAGAGCTTAGAAGGAATGCTAACAATGAGCATTCCTCTTATTCTCTTCTGAGTAATCTTTCTGTCTCAAACAGTGGCCAGAAGGATCCTCCCGCAACTCCACTTGGATCTTGCGATCCATGAAGCTGTCGCCATAAAGATTTGTCCATCTGGGACAGTGTGGTCTATCTGGGACCGTGTGCTGTGGCTGTGCCAGCCCTGTTACACCACACCCTGTTGTGATCTTGGCGTTCCTGTGTTCTTTCATGGTGGATTGTAACAGTGTCTCAACATGGCCTGCTGGTGTGTATCCACTTGGAGGAGCATATCCATAGCTCCTTGCATCTTCAGCTTCTGTGGCCCTGCAAGCCCTCCTAGGCCATAAGGGACTGAAGAAGGTGGAAGTGTCTCTGGAACCCTGTCTCAGGAAACACAAAGGAAGTCAACTTAGGGACTAACTCTGGGTCTTTGGGCCTGTCTATTCCTAGTTCATTTCTGGGGTATTTTTACAGTATGGGGTCCTCTGTTTTGGCTGCTTGGCCCGGTTTCTCATTTACCTTGCTTAAACTTGACAGTTGTACCAGTCATGCCCTTTCAGCTGTCTGCAGATATTGGACCACGAATTGCCCATGAACCGTATTTCGAATGCACTTCCTTCCCCATCAGTTCATAAGACATTAGGAAGTAGCATAAGGCAGGACCTTCTGGAGTAAATTAATCTACACATGCGAAGAACAGTTAATGGGCTGGGCTGGCCATGCCTAGCTAGGTTCCCTGAATGCACACTGTCCCCTGCTGCTGATGCCCTGTGCCTCCTCCTTACCCTTCAGCAAGTGAGCCATCATCAGATGTGGCCCTTCACCAGGGACCAACCATCTGCCGAAGTTAACCTCCCTTCTTAATCACGTGCCCAGAGCCTGTGCTGTCATGTTGTTAGCAGCAGAAAACAGACGAAGGCAGAGAGAGGAGTCTTCTCTAACCAGTAACCGTTTGCCACATGCAAAGGAGCTTAGACTTGATCCTCCAGCCATGGGGGAGAGGAGCCAGGGTGGGGCGGGAAGGGAACAGCATTTCTGTGGAGGCCATAATAAAACAAGGTCTTTCAAGAGCTGTGGACATGAGACCGAGAAGCGAGGTCAGGGAGGACAATCGGGACTGTTGTCCTCCACAGTCCTTGGCCTTAATGCCACAGGTAGATAAGAATTTAAGACTGGGACTGGAGAGATGGTTCAGTGGTAAAGAGCACTGACTGCTCTTCCAGGGATCCTGAGTTCAATTCCCAGCAACCACACGGTGGCTCATAACCATCTGTAATGGGATCTGATGCCCTCTTCTGGTGTGTCTGAAGACAGCTGCAGTGTACTCGTATAAATAAATAAATTGAAAAAAAAAAAAAAAGGAATTTAAGACTGGGTTGCTGGACTGCACAACTAAAGCCCACAGACACTTGTGGGACTGTGGATTAGGGGGTCTCTGACCAGGCTACCCACTAATTCCCACGAGTGTCTTCATGCAAATAGGTGGCTGCTCTTCCTGATCTCATCCCTAGGTGGTCACAGAAAAACAGCTGTTTTATGCCACCACAAGTCCGGCATTTTCATAAGCCTGGCTGGGCAGTAAAATAAAAAGGCCAGAGAACATGGCTGTTCCTGAAGAAGATCTCCATTTGTTTGTGGAAGGAGACATCTTCAGATGGGGCTTAATGTGAGGATGGGGAGGCTGGCATCTTGCCGCACACGGCACCCTGAAGCTGGTACAGCCCGGCACGTGGGGAGATGGCACCTCAGCTGTGCTCGGGCCAGAGCCTGTCAGTCTCAGCTCAGCCTGGAACTGTCGG
This sequence comes from Rhynchomys soricoides, assembly GCA_019843965.1. NCBI lineage: Eukaryota > Metazoa > Chordata > Mammalia > Rodentia > Muridae > Rhynchomys > Rhynchomys soricoides. Next base: position 219,415 of record JADRCH010000805.1, read on the forward strand.
TGTGGGGTCAGACCAGGCACGATCTCTACCGATCTGTAAAGTGCCCTTCTGCCTTTTAGGAGGTGACAGGAGGTGCAATTAATTCGTGTTTGTCAATTGCTCCAAAGTCCCCAGACAAAAGCCACTGTGTGAATTAAGGGTTGCTCATGCAAAGTGAGGCCTGAGCCGGTGAAGCTCTGTGATGGCAGAGTGGGAGTGCTGGTGTCACGATGTCACACAAAGATAACTCATCTGCTCCCAGCTTTTCTCTGGAAATAACACTTAGGAAAAAAAAATCTAAATATAGAGCTACACAGAAAATAAAGAACAGCATGCTACCTTTCAGCCCAAAATGAACAAATATCAACACTTTCACAATTAACATTTTACTAGAATTTGAGAGAGAGAGAGAGCACACAGTGAGCAAGCTGTGGATTAAATCCAGGGCCGGGTGACTGTTGGGCAAAGGCTCTATTTACCTTTGTCCCCTAAAAACAGTCTTGCTAACAACATTCCACCAATGTATTTTGGATTTCAAGAAATTCTTTTTATGATTAAATTTCAATTCTCTCTGTGTGTGTGCACTCAAGAAACACACCACAGAGGCCTGAAGAGAGTGTGGGATGTCTTGGAGCTAGAGATTGAGGAGCTTGCTGCCAGCCAGCGTGCGAGCAGCAGCCAGTGTACGAGCAGCAGTCAGTGTGTGAGGCAGCTTGTGTGCAAGCAGCAGCCAGTATGCAAGGCAGCCAGTGTGAGAGCAGCCAACTCTGGTTCTCTGGAAGAACAGCACCCATGCATGCACCCTAAGGGCTGAGCCATTCCTCCAGACCGACCCTGGTTTGTTTTTAAAGAGTTGCCGGCCTATGGTGGCACACGCCTTTAATCCCAGCACTTGGGAGGCAGAGGCAGGCAGATTTCTGAGTTCAAGGCCAGCCTGGTCTACAGAGTGAGTTCCAGGACAGCCAGGGTGACACAGAAAAACCCTGTCTTGAAAAACCAAAAAAAAAAAAGAGTTAAAATCTGCACATTCTCACCCTACTTCACCCTGCTCATCTGGACCACCCACCAGCCTGTCACCCAGGGTGACCAATGTCATAGATGTGTGTCCTCTATGTCCACCTTCCATGTGTGTAATCCGACGATTAGAGTGGACAGTCAGGACTGGAGACTGGGCCTTTTGCTTTAAATTGTGCTTTCTGGTCTCTGTGAACCTCAGTCTGTCCATCTTTACTCCTCTTCCACTGAGGTAGGTTTTTGACATTGCTCTTTCTCTTGGAGAGAGTAGCAAATTGCTGGGCTCAATAAATGATAGCAAATACCACTGGCTATTCCTCCCTCTCTCCCTCTCCCTCCTTCCTCCTCTCTCCCCCTTTCCCTCCTCCTTCCCCTCACCTCCCCCTCTCCCTCCCTCTTCTCCTCCCCCTTCTCCTCCCCCTCTGCCTCCCTCTCCCCTTCCCTTTCTCTCTCTCTCTCTCTCTCTCTCTCTCTCTCTCTCTCCTCCCTCCCTCCCTCCCTCCTCTTCCTCCTCTCTAGAAAGTTGCTGGAGAACAAGGACCCAGTCTGTAGCCTGTATCCCTTGTGCCATTCACTGCAAGGCTGGCCGCTTCTTACTAATATCTGGATGCTTTTGTGCGTCTGTTCAGGCTCCCCTAGAATTAGCGCAGAAACCAATTTGCTCTGGGGACATCTCAGAACTGAGTCTAGAGAGGAATGACTGCCCTAAGAGGTTTGAGATTTTTCTCCCAGGTCCTGCTTCTTTTCAGGCTTCAGGTGAGTAGTGGCGTGGGAGATAGATTCAGAGCCTCGCGGTTCCCTTTGCTTTCGTGGATTCTATGGCCGGTTCAGGTGCCTTTTTGCAAGATCTGTCTCTAACCTAGCGATCGCCTGCGGTGCACTTCGAGGGCACGGATGTCCATCTCTGGCAAGTGACAGTAGGGGGCGCCAAACCCGCACAGTTGGTCGGCGGACTCTGCCTGGCAGTGCCTGAGCCCAGAGGCATTTCCCATCTTTTCCGTGGTAACTGGACACTTCTTGTAGATTCCCACAGCGGTACTGTAGAGAGCACGCTTTGTGAAAACAACACACAGCCTCCCTGCCCCTGACCTCGCCTCTATGGAGTAGCAGAGGCTGTCACCCCCACAGACAGAACCATCGCATTTTTAAGCATCATCTTAGATTTGTATTAGTTCTTAAAGTGGGGCTAGAGCCTAGGACACCAGGGGTGATGCTCCAGAGCTGAGGCGTGCTTGTTCAAGTCCCGCAGTTGTTTCAAAGGCTTTGCAATGTTTTCATTTGTGCACAGCCTGGGAATAGCTGCGGAGTTTTGACCCTGAGCTTTCTAGTCCAGGCTGCAAAGCACATTTCTGAAACTTCAGTAGTCGGCACACAAATCTAGCTATCTTACATTTACTTAGTATTTTAACATCCATGCTTGTAAAAGCTACATAAAGATGCCATCTATCCAAATGCGACATTAATATTTTTGAAAATTATATTTTAAGATAAAGAATTAACATCGGGGCCGAGGAGATGGCTCAGGCTTTAAGAGCCCGTACTGCTCTCGCACAAGGGGTAGCACCAGCTACTTGTAACTTCAGCTTCGGAATCCTTGGATCGTCACAGGCATCTGCACTCATGTGCACATGCCTACCCCACTTTGCACATAATTTAAACACATTTTAATTAATATCAACATAGAAGCGCTCTCCGAGGCCTCCTCCCCCCTCTCCCGCCCCCCCCCCCCCAGCTTTATTTCCACGTGTCTGCACAGGCCAGAGGACTGCTTTAGTTCAGTGAGTTTAGTGAATCACAGAGCTGAGATTTGACTGGGGTCTTTATGACTCCAACAGGCTAAAAGTCCAGTTAAATGAGCAGATCTTTGACAGAGTTGTGAAGTAGCCATCCATTTCCAGTGTTGGCAGCAACTGTGTGTTTGGACAGATGCTGATTGTACATCTTTATGGGGTGCATTTGATCTCTCAGGATATTTATGTTTCTAATGATTTTTTTTTTGTGTGTGATATGGAATTAAAAACCTCTTCTAACTACTTTGAATTATACAGTAGAGTACTGCTAGGAATATTGTCCTGTGAACTAAAATACCAGAATCTTTTCCTCCTGTCTGGCTGAGACTTTGTATCCACTAGCCAGTCTTTTTATCTCCCCCCCCCCCCCCCCCCGTCCCTTCCCAGCCTCTGGACCACTATTCTAGTTTCTACTTCTGTGAACTCAGCATTTTTAGCAGAGTGAAAGATGCAGCGTTTGTCTTTCAGTACTTGGCTTAGTTCACTGAATATTATCATCCTAAGGTCCATCTGTGTCTACCACACGATGGCCAGATCCCTTTTTATAGCTGAATAGTTATCCCATCCGGTGTATGAATGAAAATGTGTGCATGTGTGAGAAAAGGGAGGAAGATGCTACAGATCTGCTATGAGAAATGTCCATTCAGATAATTTCCTATATGCCTGTCTGTCTGTCTCTGACTATCCATCCACCCATCCTTCCTTCTTTCTCTTTGTTTGTTTGTTTGTTTGTTTCTTTCTTTCTATATATCTGGTGGTACTATGATTGAACCCAGGGCCTTGTGCTGCTAGGCAAGCACTCTACCAAAGAGCTATAATACCACTTGTATTGATTGACTATTTTTTGTTACTGTTTTTGAATCTTTGCATGTTCTGGTGTTAACCCTTTGTTGGCTGGGTAGTTCCCAAAGCTCCAATCTGTCAGTCGCCTCTTCACTCTGCCAGTTGTCTCTCTTCTGGGCAGAAGCATTCACTGTGGCATCATTCTGTTTGTCTAGGTTTGGTTTGATGCCTGTGCTTTTATTTCCCTGCTTAACAAAAAAAAAATACTTGCCCGGACTACTGCCATAGGCCATTGGCCCTATTTTTTTTTAAATAATGATTTGGGGGTTTTACATTTAAGCCTGACTCCATTTTGAGTTCCTCTTTATTGTTCTAGGGTTGGAACCCAGGGCTTCGTACATGTTAGGCAAACATTTTACCACTGAGCTACATCCCCAACCTATCAATTAGATTTTTGAGCCAGGTGGTGGTGACACATGTCTTTAACCCTAAGCTGGACTACAGATGGAGCTCCAGGACAGCCAGAGGCTACACAGAGAAACCCTGTCTCAAAAAATCAACCAACCAAGTAACCAAACCCCCTCCAAAAAACTCCCAAAACCCAAAGGGTATGTTCTTGGCACCTTTGCAAGATATTATTTGGCCGTGTGTGCTTTATTTCTAGGTTCTCTCTACCACCATTTCTGGTTCATCTGTCACCGTTTCTGTACATCAGTACCAGGCTGTTTAGATTACTGTAGCTTGGGAATATGTTTTAGAATCATGTCATAGGGGTTCTCTAGCTGTATTCTTTTTGCTTAAGATCATTCTGCCACCACTTCTTTTAAACTATTTTTCTTTTTTTCCTCTGAGGACATGAGCCAAAAAAATGTCCCTGGGAAGAATGAGTTTGGATGAGGCTCACTGAGGGGGTTAGAGGAATGTCTCCCAAGCCCATTTTGTCCCCCACTGTCAACAGCAGGCAGCACTGAATGTGACCTCATGACAGGTATGTGTGCATCAGATGTAACTTTGTGCCTCCATTCTAGCAGCGATATGTTCTGCTCATTTTAAAGCATGTGTTTAAGCATCAATTAAAAAAACTCAGTGTAGATAATGCAAGTATACTTTGTAATGTCTTGTTTTATTACTGTCATTAACGAACTTCTTAAGGACAATTTGTATTTCAGATTAGATTTCTCATTCCCAATATGGAAAGCTATATTTCAGACTGAGTTGGTGACTTACATACTTCCTGTTAACTTGTGAGACCTGAGGACTTGTCAGCGTTGTCCCTTGTAATGTGATGGATTAAAAACTCACCAGGTCGCCCTTCCTTTCATATGCCCTGTCTCACAAAAATCAACCAAGATTTTATTTTTAAAGAGAAAAAGCCTTTGTACTTCTTGCACATTTTGAGATGTTTGAGTACTTAAGAACTAGATCTTGTGTAGATCCACTTACTCAGGTGGTCTATGAGGTTGTCTCTCACTGGAGAGAAAAGCAAGGGTGGGGCTGCCTCCCCCCCCCCCCC
>JADRCH010000805.1:230509-272779 GCA_019843965.1 Rhynchomys soricoides
GAGAGAGAGAGAGAGAGAGAGAGAGAGAGAGAGAGAGAGAGAGAGGAGGAAAATGGCAGCGGACATGAGCCAGCATGGTGGTAACCAGCCACAACCAGCTATGATATCACAAAGTTAGAATAATTGGGATAAAGCTTTTATCATTATCAATTGGCTCTGAAATTATTGTATTGGCATCTTGCAAATTGAGAATTTATTGATGCATAAATCTGACTAGTTAATTATAATCTTCAAGAGTTAGTTTTAATTGGACCGGGTAATTGGGTGTTAAGATGGATGACCACGGGTGCATGGGGCATTGTGTGGAAGCAAGAGGAACTGGGGAGGGGGTGCAGGAGATTTGGCAGGCTGAGAGACTGCCAAGTTGAGAGCATCAGGCTGGAACCCTGTGGCCCTGTCGGGCTGGAAAGTTGACGGGTTCACTTTTATTATTTCCCGAAACATATCTTCACCTGTGTCTAGCTTGTTCTCTCTGCAACCTGTCTCTGTACAACTGTCCCAGTGAAAAACTGCCACATACACATCACACACCACATACCTCTCTCTCTCTCTCTCTCTTTCTCTCTCTCTCTCTCTCTCTCTCTCTCTCTCTCTCTCTCTCTCTCGTTCCCCCCCATTGGTGTTTTTGTTTTTGAGCTATTTATTGGGTTTTTATACCTCTACCTCTCTCCCAATACCTCCCTTCCAACCCTTATTCCATATTAATTCCTTCCAAGCAGCAGCTGCCACAAGCCCTCTCAGGGCTCCCCCATTTATACAGTCTCCAGAGTCCCCAGAATTAAACTATCTATATCTGGTAAAAATCATGCCTCCTGCACTGGCAAATCATAATCACCTGCTGTGAAGCAGCCTTTTATCCCACATCTGGGATTAAAACAAAAACAAATTTCCATAACATAACTGGGTTTTAAAAGAAACCAAAATGCTCACTACCTTTCTCTCTGCTCTTTTAACTTTAATTTTTTCAAAGTTTCTACTTCACTCTTTCCTGTGCTGCTCTGGTGAGAGTTGGGCATAGCCTATCTCTGACTCATTCTGTCAGATCTTTCTCTGACTCATCACTTTGTCTGCCCTTCAATTAGATATCCCTTTCAAACATGGCTGCTTCCTTCTACAAACTAACCTTACCTTCAGTGTTTGGGATTGCAGCGTGTACTAAGGGCCTGTTTATATTCCAGCCAGAGGGATTAACGCTGTGTGCTAAAGTGTATTCCAGCCAGATCATACTGTAATCCAGGTTGTGTCTGTGTTCCAGCTGGATCATATGTTTTGATGTGATCCTTTGCCAGAGCAGCCATGTTCCTAGTTTAAAGCTCCTCTTCAGAGATAAGTTCTTTGAATTCCTAGTTTCTATCATGAACTTTGTCAAGAACCTTTTCTGTGTTTATTGAGATGGTTTTGTGATTTCAGTCTTTGAGTTTAGATATGGACTAGATTACATTTATTGTGTACAAAGTGAAATGCATTCCTGAAATGAAGCCAACTTGACTATAGTGTATGATCTTTTAAATATATAATTGAATTCATCTTGCCAGTGTCTTATTGGTTATTTTCTTCTATTTATATCTGTGTTCCTCTGGGAATTGGTTTATAGTTTGGTTTTGTTGTTGTTTGATATATCCTTAACCAATTTTGATATTAGGCTAATACTGACTTCATAAGATAGGTTGGGTGGTGTTTCCACCCCTATCTAACCTGGCTTCAAATCCATATGATCTGAGCTTTTCTTTGCTGGGAGACTGTTTATCACAGATTCAGACTTGTTGCTCACTGTAGATCTTAGGATGTTAATGTCCTCTTGATTTAATTTTGGTATGTCATAATAGATAGAGGAACCTATTCATTTTTTCTAGATCTTCAGCTTTTTAGAATACATGGTTTCAAAAATACTCTCTGGTGATCCTCTGGTTTTTAATGATATTTGTTGTAATACCAATCCCTAATTGTATCAAATCATTTTTTTTTCTCTTTTATTAGGTTACTATGGCTAAGACTTTCTTAATTTTGTTTATCTTGACAGCAAATTTAATATGAAACTCTTTTTGACAGAGTTTTGGGCTCATTTTCTACCTTCCATGTTTAGGAAGATACACATGAAATGCTTTTAAAGGTTCAAAGGCAGAAAGAGGAGGCCCTGACACCTGTGTGGTACAGTGTGTCAGGCTGATACTGTGGTGTGGCTCTCTCCTGGGAAGTAGAGTATTTATTTATCTTTATTTTGTGCACATGTGTGTTTTGCTTGAAAACATGTCTATATGCAGTGCCCAAGGAGACCAGAAGAGGGTGTTGGATGCTCTCCAACTGAAGTTACAGATAAGTGTAAGTGGTCACGTGGGTGCTGGGAACTGAACCTGGGTCCTTCACAAGAGCAGTCAGTGCTCCTAACTGAGGAGCCATTTCAGCAGTGCCTAGATTTTTTTTTTTAAATATTACTTTTTAGATTTATTTACTTAGTTTATGTATATGAGTACACTGTAGCTGTACAGATGGTTGTGAGCCATCGTGTGGTTGCTGGGAATTGAACTCAGGATTTCTACTTGCTTCGGTCCTGCTCTCTCTGGTCCAAAGATTTATTTATTATTATATGTAAGTACACTGTAGCTGTTTTCAGACATATCAGAAGAGGGCAATTAGATCTCATTACGGATGGTTGTGAGCCACCAAGTGGTTGCTAGGATTTGAACTCAGGACCTTCGGAAGAGCAGTCAGTGCTCTTAACCACTGAGCCATCTCTCTATCCCCCAGATTTTGCTTCTTAATCTGTTCAGATAGTGGATAGGTTTTATCTGGAGCACTAACACTTCTTACATGGAGCCTCATGATTGACTTGAGTTTGCTGATTCCTGTTGTTTTGGTCACACACTGACCTTCACTTTCTCTCCTGTTCAGCTATGGATTCTCTTATTTACTGGTTTAGACATAATTGACTCTTGTTAATTCTCCTGTATTCAGCTATACCTCTCATGATGTTTATTCTTTCCTGTGCTCTCATAATTGAGATTGTTTTGCTTCTTCTGTGTATAGGATTTCTCTGGATAGCTTCTGTGATGCTGGCTTGGTGGTTATGAATTTGTTTTTGTCTTGAAATGACTGTTTTTCATATGTATGTATGTATGTATGTATGTATGTATGTATGTATGTTTCAGACTTTCTGTGTATCCCCGAATGGCTTGTAACTCAATATGATGCCCAGCAGAAGTGCTGTTAACTACTCCAGCCCTAAAGTCATTGATAATTTTTAAACTAGTCTTTGTCCAGCATGCCATCTATGTCAGTATGCTTGTAGTCAGGATCTGAGGATCTGATTTGGAAGGTTGGGTGTTGTCTTGCTCGTCGTCCCTGTTCCTTCAGTTTCTGTTTTGTGCTTTGTGCTTTGATTGCTATAACCATTTCTTCTAGATTACTTGGGGGTATTTTCAGTGGCAGGCTTTTTTGAGGATCAATTCATAATACTAGGGAGAATGAAGAAAATAAGCAGTGGTTAGAGCAACAACACCAAATAGAAAAAATGTTTTGCTCGTACAATAAAGAAAACAAATGCACAGACATTAGAGACATGTTAAGAAAAAGACTAAAAGCAAAAATCTTTTTAAAAAGCGAATAAAAATTAACAGGGAAAGTATACTAAAGGTCATAAGGGAAAACACAAAAGTCAAAAAGAAAAGGAACCAACACAACAGGAAAACGAAGAGTATCTTCTTCTTGGGTCTTCAAATATTGTAGTCTTCCAGATGAAGACAGGGAATCAGGGTGGAGTTCAGCCGAGGTCTCTCGTCTTTCCTACCATGTAGGTTGGTTCCCCTCCAAGCTTTGTTAAGTATTAAATGCCTTTAAAGGCTGTCTTCCTAAGAGACTTCCCTTTTTTTCTTGCTAGGAGCCTCTGCTGGCCAGACTTAGCTTTGCATTCTCTGGGAAATTTGGGTTCTCCCATGCTCTAGAGTTCCCCTCGCCCCAGTTCATATACCCCAGGGTGGCTAACGGTCCTAGCCAAGGGACTGGGGACTGGGGGAATGAAGTAAGTTCTAGGAGCTGTACAGAGGACTAACTGCAAGTACTTCCAAATCCCAGGCATCATCAGGCATCTGTGGGAGGACCGAGGCTGGAGAAGTAGAGCACTCTGTGGGGTTTCATGGTTCTCAGTCTAGTTGGAAGTAGACAGGTGGTTCCAAGTATGGACCACATGCTAACCTTATTATATGGGCTTATCAGACTCCACAGTTATCACAACTACAAGGGGTGCTGAGGCTTCTGACCACCATGCTATCTGTCTATGTGTCACTACCTGAACTTCTTGGCTATTTGCATCCATCCCCCCCAGTCCCAGGATCTCTCTCTCTCTCTCTCTCTCTCTCTCTCTCTCTCTCAGAAGCTATGTCAGTTCGTTCCTGGGCCCTCTGCCTTGTGATTGATTTGATCTTGTGATCACATCCTTAGAGTAACTCAGGGTTAAACAACAGGCTCCCTCTTCAGATGCTCTCCAGCTGCATCCCTCTGAGACACAGGAAGTGAAAACACAGTCACCCGCAGGGGTGTCACTGTCTCCCCAAGTCCCTCAGCTGAATTAGAGGCTTGTGAGAACCATGGCTCCATCCCATGGGTAGGACTGCCAGTTTCTGTTTACCAGGGACCGTTGGCTTACTTTATCTCTGCTGGGGATTCATGGTTGCAGTGGCACACTGTCTACTCTTTTTGCTGCATGTCCTTCTGTCTGCCCTCTCTTTCCAGCCGCCTTACCAGATCCTCTGTGATCCCCAGTGCTCTTCTAGTCTATGTTCCATGGGAACAGTCTATGTTCATTGCAACACATGGAAATCCACATTTCATCCTGGAAATTCCTAGACTGAACTGGCTAATTTGTTATGCATTCCGTTGCATAGATATACAGAAACGTTAATGTTTTCTTCCTACGCTTCTGGATCAAGTTTTACAACCATAAAAATAGAGGCCATAGATGGAGAGATTTTCTCTAAGCACTTTGGCTTGGTATACAAGACCCAGCACAGTCCAGCCTCAGTTTACCTTTCTAACTTCATATTCAACTACATTTGGTCACTAATGTGGACTTCCCATGAGACTTTGGACTCAGAAAGCACAGTATTAGAGACTAGAATCCAGATGTGTCAGAGTAAGTGCTAGCATTCAGGGCAATGGGCATTCTGCCTTTGGGTTGGACTGTGCAAGTTCTGGGAGACAGTGAATCTGGCCTTCCTTCTTTCTGCAGTCTTTTCCAGACAGCCTGGCCTCCACATGGGTTTGTTTGGCAAGAGCTGAGGAGCTGTTCAGTGCCTGCCATGGATGGAACAGCACAGAGCAGATGGGGACAGACTGCAAACTTTGCAATAAGTTTTCCTACCCTCTGCCACTGTGTCATCTCTGCCAGACTCTCTCTCTCTCTCTCTCCCCAGGCTGTGCTATCAGGAGGCCTCCCTGGGCCCTGCCTCAGTTTTCTCAGGGTGGTAGGTACGAAGCAGGTTGGCTCTCCTCTTTCCCAGCATGCTTCTTTCTCAGCAGTAGGGGAGTGAAGGGTAATTTAATGGTGGGTAGGGATATTTAGAGACCCTGGAGATGAGGACATCCTCATGTAGGAATGGCTAGGCTGTTCTGGCCACAGGCTGTTTGATTTCTCTGTTTCTTAGCCTCTCATGCTGTCCCCAGTCCAGTTCACTCTGTTCTCCTGACCTGACCGAGGTGTGTTGGTGGAATTTCCATGGGCCATGCAGACACCAGCTGCTATGGAGAGGAGGTATGGATCTCAGAGAAAGGCTGCTCACGTGGCATTGGCTCTGTTGCAGGAATCGAGAACTGGGAGCTTCAGGCTAAGCTGTCTCCTAAACTGGGTCACTTTCTCGTGGGGTGTGCAGTGTTTCTGTAGAAGGGCCAGGGCTCGGCTCATACTACTACCAGTTTTGTTTTGTTTTTTTACTCCTGTAGACTGACATTCAGTGCCTTGTCTTTCAGAACATTTTTTTCTCTAAGGAAAAGTATACATTTGCTCAGCAACTTTATGCTGTGGCTGAAAATCGGGATGACATCATCGAGGCCACAGTGAAGATAAACCTGGGTGTGATGTGGATCTGGGGAGGTGGGGCTCAGAGGGTATGAAGAGAGGCCAGTCAGCATAATGATGGCTTCCCCCACTATTGCAGACTGAATAACTGAGGGATGCTTATTCGCTGTGCTCAGGGGAGCAAGATTTGCGCACCTGAGAATTGAATCCACAGCTCCCTGCGGGGAGCTCTGCAGTAGAGTTGGCTCTGACCATCATCTCCTCTGGCCCTTGGGGCTTCAGATTGGGATCGATCCACACCACCACTCCTCTGGTTGCCTAACTGCAGGCAGCAGCTTGTGGGGATTCTCAGCCTCCATAACCCTCAGTTTTATAAGGTCAACTCTATCTAATAATAAAGGACAAGGGTGACAGAGTCTGGGACAGGAAGAACATCCACACTTGTGCCCTTCTTAGTCTTGTGGGATGGTGATCTTTCAGATGTTTTTGCCTTAGCAAAGGATGATGGGCAGGGAATCTGCTGTTTCTTGCTACTCTGCGTGAAAAGAAATGTGTTTGTGGTGGACAGCCATAGGAAAAGGTAGAACGCTTCCAGATACAAGAGAGAAATCCCCAACATCCGTGGCATTGTCTTCTGCGCTCCGAGAATGAGCTGTGGCGATAGTTACATAGTTGTTCTGGTTGCTTCATTTTGTCAGATTTCTAAGTTAACATCTTTGTAGAAAATGGGAAGGCATGTATGACGCATGGTTGAGAAAGTAAGAACTGACACCAGGTAATCTGCTCAGCACACGATGCTGGGTTCCTATCAGGAAGGATGGGAAGGAGAAAGGGACTTGTGAAAAGATGCTTGTGCAAGCTTTGAGACACTTTTAAGTCATCAGTGACTGTTGAGAACATCTTTGGTTCTCATAGCCTGCCCACCTTTCGTGTCTACTTCAGAAGTGGACTCTGAGTTTTCAGGGCTCCTGTTTGAAGTACTGAAGATAAATTCTTACCGTGGGCTGTCTGAGGAGATGACATGTCAGCTTGGAACTCTGGTGCACTGGTTTGCCTGCCGGAATAAATAAATGATCAAGTGAAGACAACAAAAGGGAAAGAACTAAGAGCCGGTGTAACCGAGGGTTTTCCTACCTGCCCTGAAATAATGAACTGTATAAGCATAAATGCTTAAGCCATCAGCTTGGGCCCGTTCCCCGACTAGCTCATAACTCAGTTGCCCATTTGTTCTATTCTATGAGTGCCATGTGGTTTGCTACCCCTCCTCAGGGTTCTTGCAACCATCTTCATCAGCATTTCAGGGCAAGTCCCCTTTCAGAGTCTCTTTCTATCCCAGAATTCCTTTCTCTGTCCGGAAATTTCCACCGCCCTATTTCCTGCCTAAGCTAATAGGCCAAAGGCATTTTTATTGACAGGTAAAACTTCCACACAGTGCACAAGAGATTCTCTCTACAAGCCAATGAGAAATGTGGGTCCAGATGAAACTCCTAGACTCCTGAAGGCAGTGGTGACAGGCTTACACTGGATGGTTCAGTGGTCAATGTGGTACAGCTTTACTTCCTGCTAGGGACCAGAGACAAGTAGTGAAACGTTGTAAGTAACAGCTTCTGACATTGGAATCGGTTGATTGAAGAGGAGGTGGAAGGCAGCGAGTGAGGGTATGAAGAGAGGCCAGTCAGCATAATGATGGCTTCCCCCACTATTGCAGACTGAATAACTGAGGGATGCTTATTCGCTGTGCTCAGGGGAGCAAGATTTGTGCACCTGAGAATTGAATCCACAGCTCCCTGCGGGGTTCCATCCTGGGCTTAGAAGATCACAGCCATGTTGTGTTCTCATAAACCAGGTCATTAAGTTGCTGCCTATCCCATCTTGGGCCACACAGCTAGGGTGGGATTGCTTAAGCACTTGGAACTTTCCAGGCTGTGGAGGGTGAGAGCTATTTCCTGAAAGTCTGAGTTTCTGTGAACAAGAGGCCAGCTTCTCTCAGAATTGGCCCTCCTGAAGGTAGACAGGGAAGAAACATGTCTTTCTTTACACACAAGAGGCCCTTTGTGGCTTTGGATGCTGAAAGCCAGGTAATGCTGTGCCTTGCAGGGCTGGAGCAGGCTAGTTCCTTGTCATGTGATGAGATGGAAAAAGAGAGATAAGAGTGAAATCAGAGAGGGGCAGGGGTTGGCCTGGCATTCCTGCCAGGAGGTAGCAAGGAGCCTCCTGGGCATGGAAGGTAATCCCGAAGAGAAAGATCACCAGCCACATGGCCGAAGAAGACAGGCGGCACCTGTGCACAGGATTGGCTCGCAGCCAGATGATGGAAAGGATTTTAGTAATGATCCTAATAGAAAGAGAGTATCTGGTCAAAAGCAGCTCTCTACTGACATTCTGTCTTCTCGGTCTTGTCCAACAGGTGTGTTGGGGACACACTCATTATTTGGTTTATAGGCAGTCAAACTATGATGTGCTATATTTTGAGCTCATTGAGAGGTTCCTCATCTTGGGACTGGATGCAAAACAAGACATCATCCTGGGCTACCAGTGACTGGAAAGGAAAGGAGTGAACTCTGAGGTGTGTGTGGTATTGGTGTGTGATATGGCATAGGGAGGCCATTGAGACTGTGAAGAAAGGAAGAAGGAGATGTGTAGACGAGATGCCGAGCGGGGGCTGTGTGGATTATTGCTCTCTTACCCTTTGCCAGTCAGCACCCTCCTCTTCTGAAACAGCACCGAGTATCATTTGGGGAAAGAGCTTCTCACTGACCATGCTCAGACTCTGCCATGATGATGTTCCCTCAGGTACAGGAGCCAGTTCACAGCTGGCAGATAGCCCAAGCTAGGGATCTCTGCAATGGGATTCAGTTCCTGAAGAATTGAGACCCTCCAGAGGAGAGAAGCCTCGTTCTCTGTGCTCCTAATGTGGTGAGGCATGAGAGTGGAGTCACTGGGGAGAAAGCTGTGGGGGAAGCAGTTGCCTGCATTTGCCAAGAGAAATGAAAGCAGGCTAGGGGGTAGAAAGAGAGGAAGCTGGGTACCTCATCCAAGCTCTGGAGACAACCCATGAACTTGTTAGGCCCAAGAATCAAAAAAACATTCACACTTTCTTTATGAACACCTAAGTTTGGCTTCTGAGATTTGTAATTGAGAACCCCAGGTCATAGTTATCTGTGGCACATGTAAATATGGCTCAGTGTGTATTGAGTGTGTTGGACACTCTGTGGTATTCCAACATATAACCAATTAAGGAAGAATGGATTCCTTGGGGTGTGATGGGAGGAACCAAAAGCCAAGTAGAAGGTTTCAGAACAGCAAGAAGAAAGTGTAAAATTAATAGTCAGAAGATGAGAAGTCACAGCATCGGGAGACAGAGAAGCTTGTAGAAGGCACTAGGTAGGTCTGCCATATCCATGGGAGGGAGTGTTCCAGGCTATTTTGAAGGGTTGTCCAAGCCACCTTCTGCCACTAATGTAGCAACCAATGCCGGGGGAACACTGTAGTTTTCCCTCTGTCTTCTGCTTCAACTGGGCTTGGGGCTGACACCATGTAGGGTTGTGGGTCAGGGACCAAGACAGGCACGGTAGATTTGCATAACCATAGTGGTATTCGTTGTTGTTTTTCTTATGATGAATTATAAGTTTTCTTAGTCACTATCCTATTGCTATGAAGAGACATCAGGAAACCCTTTTATAAAAGAAACCATTTAATTGAAGGCTTGCTTACAGTTTCAGAGGTTACTCCGTTATTGTCATGGCAGGGAGAAGGTATGGTACTGGAGAAGAAGCTGAGAGTTATATCCTGATCTGCAAGCTTGGAGAGACTCTGGACTTGGCATGAGCTTTTGAGACTTCAAAGCCCATCCCCAGTGACATTCCTCCAACAAGGGCAAATTCTCCTGATCCTTTCAAATAGTGCCACTCCCTGGTGACTAAGCATTCAAATATATGAGCCTATGGGGGCCATTCCTATTCAAGCCACCACATATGTATTTGATCTTTCCATAAAGTTTGCTGTCAGAACTCCTAAGCATGTGTCACAGTATAGACCCAAAGTAGGTGCTTGTTATGGTTTTAATATTAATGTCTTCAAAATTCTTGTGTTGAAATAATCCTGAGTGTGGGCCATTTCAGAAGAGCGCTCCACCCTCACAAATGGACCAGTATTCTCTAAGAGATGGGGGGGGGGAGGGTGTGTTTCCATGGGAGCAGCAAGAAGGTACCATCTCTGAAGCAGAGTGCCTCATAAGACACTACACCCACTGGTACCTTTGGCCTTGGGCTTCCCAGTCTCCAAAGCCAGGAGTGATATATTTTTGGTGTTTGTAAGCTATCTCTCTGGCTATAGTCTTTTGTAAAAGCAGCACAAATGGGCCAAGACAGTGCTAAAAAGGCTCAGTAAACTTGGGTACTCATTTCAGACACAGTCATGTATGGGTGGTACCTCAGAGATGGAAAGATGAAATCTGTAGAACTGGGGGACTTGGCTGCTCAGGGAAGGCACAACAGGGAGAAATCTGCATTTGAATATCCCCAGACTGTTGTCATTCCCGTGTCTGCATGACACTGCAACAACCAAGTTTATTTATCAACCATCCTTTCAAGACATCATGTGAACCACCAAGATAAACTGTAATCTCAGAAGAGAGAGGAGATGATCCTTTCCACAGGACTGCATTACCTTTTGTGTTTCACAGAAGCCCCAGTGAAATGGCTGTTGGATCAGTTGAGAGCTTTGCTTGAGGGTTGTCACGGAGGTAGCAAGCCCTGAAATGGGCTGACACATGCTGACGCCAGGCTCTGTTTAATGAACACATTGTTACCAGTAGCTCTGCTCTGTATTTATAGCACATGATTTCCCTAAAAGTCTATGATGAAACATTATGCAGAATTTCATGCAAGATGTTTCTAAAAAGATTTATAGTTATGAAAATTTGACATTGATACAATGACAGGCAATAAAAACAGGATACGACACATAGAAATGTTTTCACACAAACATGTACACATATCTATGTCTGTGTCTTCACACAGGACTAAAGGTCTGGATACCTTTGGATCATAGGGTTACAGGTGACTTGAGGGTTTTTAGTCACTTGTATTTCACATTTTTCTACCATGATTAGAATATAGTGGTTGTGTCATTGTATCTTATAATCAGAGTATAAAGACAAAAATCATCTTTAAAGACAATGTCTTCCTGTCTATGACTTATTGTAGGACTATAGGAATATCCTGCCATGCCTGCCTAATGCTATATCTGATCATGTCACCTGTGGGGATTGTCACAAAAATGCCTCATTTTAGAGACTATCCAGTTTGTTAGTGGTCACCCAGGATACTAATGGTAGAATCGCGAATCAAATTTAGAGACCTTTGGGGTTCTCTGCCATCTTCAAGAGAATTATGCTCATGTAGGTGCACATAGTCACAGTAGGTGGACTGCTGGTGTTACCATCCCTGGTCTGCTCCGTGTGTAGGGAAGGGAGATAGACCTGTAGGGAACACTTCCCATCTGGCTGTCCAGCTTCAGAAGGGGAAGGCAGGTGAGCATGGCTGTCAGAGGCTGACAGGTGGCCTCCTGGATTTTGGGCACCAGTTCTAGTTTTGAGTTTTAGCTCAGGACAGTTCTGGTTTGCTCTGACTTCCTTTGTGGTGCCCTGCAACCCTCCGTGGACAGGCAGAGAAACTCTCCTTTTGATACATCAATTCGTGTCAACCCGCCAGCGGGTTTATTTATTTATTGTCAAGAAAGGATGGAAAAGGAGTCACAGCAGCAGCATCCAGGGGTGAGAAGTGGAAAGAAGCATAATTATTTTATTGCCCCATAAAGGCCAGGGGTTTTACTGGGAGGCTGGAGTCACGGTCAAAGGGTAAATACCAGCAAGAATAAAAAGTTGTCCAAGAGATGTGTCAGTCTGAGGGACATGAGAGGCTGCATTTCTTTCAGGTCCACCCATAGGCATAGTCACTCTAAGTGAGGCTTGGTCTGGTGCTGCTTGTAGACAAATGCCAAACACTGCTTTCTCAAGGTGTGGTTGCTGATCCTCACATACACCAAGGGATGCTATGTGAACCTTGTTCCTCAATTTAACTGGTCAATAAAAGGCTAGAGCCTGTGTTTGGGAGTGGAGAGAGAAAGGTGGGACTTGAGGATCGAGTGAAGGGATTGCAGGAGAGAGAGAAGGAGAAAGAAGACAGAGGTGGAGGAAGCCACCATGAGAGGAGATGGACTGTGAATAAGCGTGTGGCCAGGAGAAATAGCAAGTGACAAGGGACTGCATAGCTGGAGGATAACTGAGTATAGCTCTAACCCCACCCAATCGAGGCTTATGGCTTGTAAATAAAATTCCTGAATTGCGTGTCTTTTATATGGGCTAGCCAGGATTATAAATTCTTTCCACACTACCAGGGTAGAGAGCACTATAGGGCACAGGTGGGAGGGAGGGAGAGGGGGGAGATCACTTCTCAATGCCCATGTCAATGGGGATCAATAAAGGACTCCATAGCGAAGGAATGCATAGTTTACATAGTGCCTTGAACTGTGCAGTGAGGCCTCACTGCTGAAGGCAGGATATTCTTTCTGGCGGACTCTATCTTCACCGCAGAGGCATCAGGAGGGCTTAGAAGGTGTTGAAGCCACTGTGAAGTACCCCACCCAGCTTCATGTCTTTGATCATTTGGTCCCAGCTGGTGGTACAGTTTTGGGAAGTTGTGGGGCCTCTAGGGTGGGAGACATAGCTGGTGGATGGGGGTCACATGGGGTGAGCCTTAGGGGGTTAGAGCTTGGACTTCTTCCTGACCAGACTGTCTGTTTCCTAATCAACACCATGTGAGAACCTGCTGCTGTAGACTCTGTAACTCCGGCCACCATGCTTTCTACACTACCCTGGACTCTGAACCCTGAACCTGAACAAATGCCTCATCCCTTAAGAATCAATAAGAAAAGTTAACACAGGCATATAATCCTGAATCCCTAGAGTCGATTTTCCTTGGCCTTATAGTGTGGTGCAGAGGAATGGGATGCAGTCTGTCTTCGGGGTGGGAGACGGTACACTTCACTGAAGGTAGTCTGGAGCAGAACCTCTCAGGATTGTTGCCTCCAAAATTCTCCAGAGCCAAGAGCAAGGCTACTTGTAGGCCAAAGCCTGAGGGGCCAGAGGATACCCCAGACGGTCTGATTAGGGTAACTTAATTTTTCAACAGTATGTTTTGACTATGATGTCTGTGTGCCTTTTGTTTTTCTGAAGTGATTATTCAATTATTTATTGCTTACTGAGTAAATGAGTTGCCACAGGTCAAGTTTTGAATTGTGTTTGGCTGTTTTAATAGGACATTGTTATCAGTATTAATTAATATTTGTGTCACAGGCTTTCGAGCTCCTGAGACGTTTTCACTATGAAACCACACTTAGTGTAACACAGCAGTCCATGCTGCCAGGCTTCTTCTCACACTGACAGGTGGACAGGAATGAGATATCCAAATGGGAGGCACCTAGCCACCAAGATACAGGTGGACAGGAATGAGATATCCAAATGGGAGGCACCTAGCCACCAAGATGCAGAGCCACAGTTTTATTTTATTTTAAAATTAGTTTTCTTAGTATACAGAATAATGTGCTTCTTTAGGACATTTTTCTATGCACTCGTCATTATAGTGTGTTCCTATTTGCATTCACTGCCTCCACCCGTCCTTTGCTCTGGGCTGGTATTCTCTCTTTGCTAGCCTGTCTTTGGCTTTCTGGTCACGCACTCATTCTAAATCTAGAGTCTTTCCATGGAAGAAAAAAAAAAAACCCAAGATATTTTGCCTCTCCCCGCTCCATTATCCCTTCTTGTGGAATTAGACTTCTAAAATATGTATTTATTTAGTAACAATTTATTTAAATGTGGATGTTGTTTGTGAGTATGTGTGAAGCACATCCATGCAGGGGCCGGAAGAGGTTATCAGATCTCTTAGAACTGGAGTTACAGGTAGTTGAAGGCTGCTGTGTGGATGCTGAGAACCACACTCAGGTCCCCTATAAGAGCAGAAAGTGCCCAAACCATCTTTTCTCCCTGTGGTGGTGTGAATGAGAACAGCTCCCACAGGTTCGCTCTCATACATTTGAATGCTTGGCGCTCAGTGGAACTGTTTGGGAAGGATTAGGAAGTGTGGCCTTACTTATTGGAGTAGGTGTGGCCTTGTTGGAGGAGCTGTGTCATTGGAGGTTTGTTTTGAGGTTTCAAAAGCCCACAACAGGCCCAATCTTCCCCCCCTCACCCCCGCCTGCAACTTGCAGATCAGATGTAAGCTCTCAGCTACTTCTCCAGTACCACGCCTGCCTGTCTGCATGCCACCATGCTTCCTGCCACAATAATAATAGACTAACCCTCTCAAACTGTAAACAAGCAGCCAATTAAATGCTTTCTCTTTTAAGTTTCCTTGGTCATGGTGTCCTCACAACAATAGAGCAGTGACTAAGACCCCGCCCTAGATCTAGAATTTTAACCCTGTTTTTAACATTTGTGTCCTTTACTCACTCCTTGGGATGAAATGATTTCTCCCTGGAAAGCCAGAAGGGATAGCTTTCCTAGTGATGGAGGCAGCACAGAGTTTGGGGTATCTCTGCAGAGTCTACTTCCTTATTCTTGTCATTAATTCTTAAAGACATGAAGGGGCAAGCTCCAGGATAGTGGAATCGAGCACTGAGCACAGTGTTCCTTGTCTGTGGCTATACTGATCTCTTCACTCTTTTAATAGATACTTAATAAATGCCTGCTACATGCCAATTGTGGGGCCAGGCACTGGGGTCCACTGAAGGGCAGTGAGATGGATGGACCTTGCTGTCACAAAGATCAGAGCAGGACAGGTAGGTGTTCGGCGAGTCATGACTTTCCTGACATCAGTGATGAGGTTGGTTGTGCAGAATTAGACAATATGGACATCTAAAATAGAGAGACATCCTAGGGGCTTCTGGAACAGTTTTCTGGAGAGAGTAATATCGGCAATGAGAGTAGGCTAGACCAAACAGGCTTTAAGTCCCGTGGATGGTGCACTTCTGAAACCTAAAAGTCCAGGTTACCCTGCATGAGCGGAGGGAGGAGACCATAGTGGTGAATATGGTGCTCCCTCAGGGAACATGAGGGTTTTTATCTTTATACTAAGAGTAAAAACGTCAATTGAAAAGGGAACTAAATGGTACCATTTACAGACTAAACATTATATAATAAACATAATGGTCTGCTCAGGAGAGGTTTAGGTGGGATGGAATCATTCAGGAATCGAGAGGGAGCAGAGAAACCAGATTTAGGCTGTGAGAAAAGGCTGGATGTGGCTGAGTCATACTAATAGAAGGCCCAGGAGAGGCCATTCCAGACAGGAGAATGTAGTGATCCAGTCAGAACCTGGATTCAGATGAGGGAAATATGGAGAGAGCAGTAGGAGAGGGCGGCCTGGCTGCCTGTGGAGAATGCTTTCTTTCTAATTGCATGTGGAAGTGTTTATCTGTGTTTGTGTGTGCTCTGTGTGTGTGTGTGTGTAGGTACCCGTGGAGGCCAGAGGCATCTGTGAGTCACAGCCGTTTGTGAGTTGCCCAATGTGAGCGCTGGGATTAGAACTCAGGACCTCTGCAGGAGTTAATGCTTGCCCCTAACTGCTGAGCCATTTCTCCAGCCCCAGGCTGGCTGACTTTTGAACAGTATTAGACCTGCTTAGACTCTAGGCAGATGGAGATGGACTGACTGTGTTTTTGCATTATAAGATGACCCAGAGGTTCAAGATGCTATGTTCAAAGAGGGCCCTTGAGTGTCAGGTTAACAAGGGGTGGACTTGTGATGGCTGTTCTTCATTGTCAACTTGAATGGATGCAGAATCACTTGGCGATAAGTATGGTGGGTCTTAGAGAATACTGGTCCATTTGTGAGGATGGAGCACTCTTCTGAAACGGCTCACACTCAGGATTATTTCAAAGGATTTTGAAGACATTAATATTAAAACCATAACAAGCGCCTACTTTGGATCTATACTGTGACACATGCTTAGGAGTTCTGACAGCAAATTTTATGGAAAGATCAAATACATATGTGGTGGCTTGAACAAGAATGGCCCAATTAATTTTTGTCCTGTTAAAAATCCTGTTGCCAGCCTGATATATTCAAGGAGCAAGTCTATGGCCTCACAGGTGTCAGGGATAAGGTAGTTGGTTTTTGTATTGAAATTTGAGGATGTGGTGACCATGGGCTCCGGAGTATGGAGAAACTTGTGTCAGCACCAACATGGATATGGTTTTTTTCCAGACAGAATACTACAAACACAGAATCCACAAGTTTGACCCATTTGCTTCTGACCACCCCACAGATGCACCAGAGGAACTGATTCTCGGTACGGACAGGGACTGAATCCATAGTGATCAAGCCCTTAAAGGGCCTTTCTTTTTAAATCTCTTCCTGTCCCCAGAGTCAATGTCAGATGCCACACTGGTGTGTACTGATCAGTGGTAGCCATCTTGCCTGGAAGATTCAGCCAGTTCAGAATCACCATGCACTTACAGATTCCTAGTACTGGGTTATGAGCTTAGTTGTAGCTTTCCAAAAGATACATTGCTTTTCTAACCTTCAAGGGGTCAGAATAGGCTCTTATTAGCAAATAGGGCTTTTGTAGATATAACCAAGTTATGCTAAGGCCACTGTGTACCTCTTCCCCCCTAATTCAGTATGAATGATATTCTCATTAGAGGCAGACATGGGCTCAGAGGAGTCGGAGTCATGTGAAGCAGAGACACCCAGGAGAATGCTGTGTAATCACAGAGGCTGAGAGAAAGGTCTGGCCACAGCCAGGACTACTCAAGTTACTAGCAGACCTAGCAACAAGAGTATGTTTTTCCAGGGTTTAGAGGACACAGCCCTGGTGACAACTGGGATTTCAGACGCTGGCCACCAGAATTGTGAGCCAATCAATTTCTACTGCTGAAAACCACCTAGGTACTGCTTTGCTATTCTTTGATACAATCACAGGGCCCCTGTCATGGGTGGTTACTTGTTTTAAAGTTTCATTTTCTTATATTAGTGTACTTCACTGGGTGAACTTAATGGCCTGCCATTCCTGAGCTGTGATAGTTATCGTTGACACAGTGGGGCATGATGGGAGCTGTGTGGGCTGTGTGGGATCTAGTCCAGAAGCCACTCTTAAAGTAACTGAGGAGTTTAATGAAGGAACACCACAAGGTTGTGGACAGGGGTAAGGGAACTAATAGGAGTGGGCATGGGCAGCTACTGCCAACCGAGTCATTACTGCTAACTCTTTAGGGTGAGCAGGCAGGCAGCAGTTCCCAGAGCCTGGAGTCCGTGGTAGCTGCAGGAGTTGGCAGCTTTTGCCAGAATTCCTTCTCCGCAGAGTGTAAACAAACATTTATTCCCCCCTCATAGGCCCCAATGTCCAACTGAGGTGTGATTCTGTCAAAGCTTTACTTAGTGAACCAGTGACTTCAGATGGGGGGTTATAAGGAGTGCAGGGTACCCCCAAAGCAGCTGTAGTAGGAAGTCTCACCTAGAGTAGGATGATGGCCTCTCATAGCTGCGTGGATGGACACGTCTGTCTCCCACTTTCCTCTAGTTAATCTCCCCTACCCTGTGTGCTCGAGCACCTCTAGAGGCCATGGGCAATTAGGGCAAAATAGTGTACAAATGTCTGGATGGTCACTGGAATCCTAGATGAGGGTGCAGTGAAATTCTGCACCCTTTCCTCCTGAATATCAACAATCAGCAGGCCCGATGTGGTAATCTCTTGCAAGCAGGCCCAGCTGATTTGCTGAAGATGGTAGCTGTTCAGAAGTCCTCATTTCACAGGACCTGAGCCTTCTGTGGAGACAGGTGACCCTTTGCTTGCAGAAAGGGACAGAAAGAGCCAGAGGCCATGTAGCTGGCTTCTTTGTTGACTGTGTCCTCTGTGCCTTTGAGCTTACCCATTCAGTGTGCTGCGGCTGCTGCTGCTGCCCCTCCTCCTCCTCCTCGTCCTCCTCCTTTGAGCTCTCTAGGATTATCTCTGCAACTTGTTGACACACAAGATTCCCAACACTTTCTTTTGTTTGTCTCATGACCATCTGATAATGGCCAGATAGTTTTGACTTCTCAAAACCTGCCTCTGCCCAAAGTTTCTGGTTTACTTCCTCCTGGTCATGACTTGAAGGCTCTCTAGGACTTAGCCCTGACACCTTTCACCCTTCTCACACACAGTGCCTGTCTCTGTTCCCACACTCGCCACATCCTTCCCTGACCATGCCATTTCTACTTCCGTGTTTTTGCCGATGCCCTGTATGGAATATAATCCTTCGTCAGTCCAACCCAGCTCTTCCTGTAGCTTCTCTACTGCAGTGCTTCTTCTCATCCTGCTCAGCACGCTAGTCAATGGCCTAAGGGCAGCCACTGGATCCCGTCCATCCCTGTGTCCCTGCCGTGCCGGGTTTCATTCATAGTAGCCTCTTGATAGATGTCCGCAATTGAGTGGATACTATCCATGCCACACAGTGTGGGTAATTGGAGGTTGACTGGGAAGTCAGTGGTAAGAGTTCCAGAATGTCTGATCTTTTTCATAGCCACAAGTTCAAACCAAGGTTATGCAGTGGCTGGGGAAGCAGTCTGCAGGAAGTCTGAACAGAAATACGCTGTCTCTCCTTCCCTTTTGTGTGCCTGTGATTTTGTTTCATGGTCTTGAGTTGAGATTTCTCTTGGAAACTGGAAACACAACCAAAATAGCTTCTACTGTGTCACCCGGTAATAAAGCTTTCTAAACCCTTCATTTCCCTGCAAACATCTCCCTTGAAAATCAGCTCTGCTGCAAAGTGGGGCCAATTCAGCTGCCACCCGTGCGGATGCAGTCGTGAGCAGGGGTTTAAACGGGACATTTTTAGCTTCACCAAAATGTCAACAAGCTAAGAGTTTCATTCATTTAAAAAATGTAAATAAACGCAGCTGCATCTGGCCATGGGGACAATAAATGTGACACAGACGTGCTTAGCTAAGGGGGTGGGGGTGGGGGGCGCAACCTGACCGAAGCACCCAGCTTTGAGGGGAATGAAGGAGCATTAATAAATATATTTAGGAAACTCATGAGGTAAAACTTGTACCTGCAGCTCAAGTTTTTTTTCCCCACTGTGGGAGTTAGCAGAATTCATAATGATTGATTAAGAAAAATAAAGAACTGGCTGCTCACCAAAACCAATGGAATGCTGAAAAAGGCAAATTCATATATATCGAGCTTGCACGTTCCAATTCTCCTTCACTGTGCTCAAAATAATTAAATAATCTCAAGCTCCTCACTAGGATCCTTTATTCGCTGTCTTAGAGTCCTCCAGAGTAATAGACCTTATAGAATGAGTCTCTTCATATAGAAGGGGATTTATTAGAATGGCAGACTGTGGTCTAGCTAATCCAACTATGGCTGGTTGTGAATGGAAAGTCTAAGAATCCAATAGTTGTTCAGTCCACCAGGCTGGATGTCTCAGCTGGGCTTTAGTATGCACTGGAATCCCAAAGAAGTAGTCTCTAGCTGGGCAGTGGTGGCGCATGCCTTTAATCCCAGCACTTGGGAGGCAGAGGAAGGTGGATTTCTGAGTTCAAGGCCAGCCTTGTCTATAGAGTGAGTTCCAGGACAGCCAAGGCTACACAGAGAAACCCTGTTTCGAAAACCAAAAACCAAAAACCAAAAAAAAACAAAAAACCAAAAAAAAAACAAAACAAAAAAAAACAAAAAAAAAGAAAGAAAAGAAAAGTAGTCTCTAACCCCAGTGGAGGAGTGGACTTGTTAGCAAGGTAAGGGCAAGCAGACAAAGAGCAAGATGTCCTTCTTTAAATAGGCTACCAGCAGGAGGTGTGGTTCAGATCAAAGACTTGTCTCTCTGCCTCCAGATTCAGATTAAAGCCTGCCTTTTCCCGGTCCAAAAGATCTGGATTAGAGATGTGTCTTCATACCTCCAAGGTTCAGATTAGAGGTGGATCTTCCTAGTTCAAATCAAGCAAGAGTCTCTGGAAGGTGTGCACTCTTTTTTTAGTTCCAGCTATAGTCACGCTGACAACCAAGAGTAGCCATCGCATTAAATTAAGCAGCGTTTCAAACACTAGATTGCCAGAAATCAGCTTTAAGGCTGTTTGAACATATAATGTAGTTTTCCATGAAAGTGTCATTGTGCTAAAAAGCCAACCCAGGTGGCCCAAGTTCCAGCCCTGGGACCATGTGATAGAAAGAGAGAAGCAGCTTCTGGAGGTTGGTCCTTTTTTTGCTGTCTCACAGGTGTTCTGGAGCCCTCTTAGACCTGATGCTGTGTAGACTCTTAGACCTGATGCCTTGTAGACTCTTAGACCTGACCGTAGAGACTCTACGGGGAGTCACAGGAGCCTATGGCGCCTTGCTCTCCTTTCTACTTTTCCTTCACAAGGTTGACCTCCACAACGCCACAGATCTCCA
The DNA here is from genome assembly GCA_019843965.1 of Rhynchomys soricoides. Lineage (NCBI taxonomy): Eukaryota > Metazoa > Chordata > Mammalia > Rodentia > Muridae > Rhynchomys > Rhynchomys soricoides. The sequence goes on from JADRCH010000805.1 coordinate 250,943, forward strand.
TGTGTACCCCTCCCTACCTCAATAAATAAGCAGGCAAGCAAGCAATTTAGTAAGTAAATAGATAATATTTTTAAAATGTCATGTAGCCAGGTTCCTGAGCTAGCCACTAAACCCATTTATTTACACTTAAAATATTGATATCATATTGTGTATTGGCAAGAAAATACAGTAAGAGAACATTTTCATTATTATATTTGTATTTGTAGAAATAATTTAATGTCCTACCATTGACATTTATTAACAAAGGTTTCATTTTTACTGAATGATGGTGTCCGCGGAGAAGCAGATTTAATTAAAGGCTGAAGCACACATGGATACTGCGATGGAGAGGCTAAAGGGAAATTTGGCCAAAGCTTGCTACTATGTTGTTATATGCTCCTGGTTTTTTGTTTGTTTGTTTTATTTTTTTGTTTTTAAATGATCAGTATTAAATCAAACCTCCAAATAGATGGGATCCTTTCCCTAATATGGAAGTTGTCATTGAAACTATACTTATCATTCATGATTAAGGTCATTTTGGCTTTGGTTTGTAAGTGGATGAGATCGGGGCTAGAAAGGAGGAGTATTTATTTGTCTTGGAATAACTGAGCAAAAGTGAGATGAGAGGAGAGAGAGAATGGGCCTTAAAGGAGCAGCGTAAGAAGACGAACTTCTGGGATTGGCTGGACACTGGGCTGTGTCAGCAAAAGTATGTGATGCTTCCAAAGCTCCCCGTTAGATCCCAGAGCCCCCCACTCCCCAGGCAACAGCCCACATCTCTGCCCCAAAGGGCAGGGGCCACAGAGCAGCAAGCAAGGAAACCTCACAGATAGCACAGAAAAGATCCTCTGATCCGGTGTTTCTAGCTCCTCTGTAACTCACCACATCCTCATTAAGAAGTTTGGATTTTGTGAGTATAATTTTGATTTTCTTGCTCTCTCATGTGCATACTAACTGCTCATCCTGTTCTGAAATCCTTTTTCCTACCCTTCACCCTCCATAACCAACCTTACCCAATGCACTCTAAAATGCTTGACACCTTTGTTCTAACTTGATGCATTTGTTTGATGTCAGATCTTTCCCACCAACAAAAGCTCAGGGGTTTCCAGTTTTCTTCACACACTGAGGCTTTCTACCTGTGTGCAGGACTTCCTAGTCTGTCTCTCCCACTCTTCCAGCTCCACCCCACCTCCTGCCAGTCCTTCACCTCTCTCATCAGGGGCTGGCTAAAACACTTCCTGTGGGTCAAAAACACCACAGCCACCCCAGGCCCCGGCACCATTTAGCTGATGTTTTCCTTCTTGACAATCCTGCTTTTCCTTCCTGCTTGTTCAAGACCCATTCATTTGTGGGGAGCAACTTTCAAGGTGTCTATTTTTAAGATATTTTAGATATGTGCAGTCTTAGCTACCTCGTTACCCTGTGCAGTGTCTCTGCCCCAGATACATGTCATTGGACTGAGAAAGGGTGTACAGCACGGAGTGGGAAGATGAGATTTCTCTTTTTTGGGAATTCAGGAATGGAACTGAAAACCAGTGTGGGTATCTGGAATGGGTATCCTAATTTATCACTTAGGTACTTGGTCAGCCACAATCCATTTTGTGGAAACCTACTGATATGAAGTGAACGAGAAAGCGTGCCAGTTAGGGTTCATGGTAGAAAACAGTGGAAACCAGTTCCAGATCACTTAAGCTAAACACAAAACCCAAAACAACGACAGGAGCCACTTCCACCAAACAAACTTATTACAGCAAAATCAGACGAGGGAAGGCAGAAGACCAGATCTGGTATATGGACCAGGGGAGGAGAGGCGGCAAGAAGACAGTCAAGGTGTCTTCCTAGCCTTGGTTCGTTAGGACCCCTTCCTTCCCCCTGTGACACCCATCCTTCCTCCCATGGCTCACCTCCCCATAGAGAGGCTGCAGCAATCCTACATTGTAAAGACTTCAGTCTTGACTTGGGGTCCTGGCATGAAGTTTGTAAAACCACTGGAATTTCCCAAGTGATCTGCCCCCAAAGCCTTCCAGACTGTGCTAATGAGATGACTAAGCACTTGCCTCCAAAGTGGCCAGTCTGATGATTAGAGGGCTGGGGCGACCTGGCATCTGGGATGACGAAATTTATCTTTCCTGAGGTTAGGTCAGCAGAAGCCTGGACTCTGACAATGTGCATGTATATCACCCATCATTCTCCAGCGGTCCTCACAGATGGGGTAAATCTGGCACAAGGCACAGCAGGGCTCTGGATAGAGAACATATTTTTAGCGAAAAGCCTGAGACAATCAGATTTGAGAAATGAGACACTCAAGCACTTAACAAGAACTTTTGAAGCAGTAGTTGGCAGCAGGAAGACCAGGAATACCCAGTGGGCTCACCTGCAAGCAGGCCTGCCAAGTTGTTTCCACATTGGATGCTCAGGGAACAAAAGAGCAATGGTCTTTGAGGCTGAAAGATTTCCTAATGACCAGTGAGGTTTCAGCTCCTCTTGTAATTTGATAAATGACTAGGAAAGACTAGAAAAGGCCTTATAACCCCGGGCTTACCTAGGAACAATGGGAAACTTTTCTGATTTTAAGAAACTCTGCCCTCTTTCTTTCCTTGCCTTGACCTTGCCTGTTAGCTTTTGTAAATCCAACTTGGCAAAATATTCTAAAGAAATTAATGCTGAGAGTAAAACACGTCTGTAATCCAGAGGGTCTCAGGGCATAGTGTAATCGAGAGGGTCCCAGGGCACAGTGGACAGACTTCCTTAGACTGAATATTCAGACTGGAGCTTTTTAGGATTTAGATTAGTTGTTCAGTCATTTTCACTTTTGATTCTATTGATCTATTATTATTTACCAATTATTCAGAAGCCCCGATTACTCTGTGCGTGTTTTTTTTAAGCAATTTTAGCAGAGGATAATCCTTGACTAGCACATGCCTGTGGGCTCCAGAAGTCATTAGTTCTTTCTCAGAACACCTTAGCAGGGTTCAGTGGAACTTCATCCATTCACTTGTCCATCTGTCCATCCATCCATCTATCCATCTGCCTGCCCACCCAGCCACATGTCCTAAATCTTTTCATTCACTAAACTATACAACTGTAGTGGGCACTGGGCCAGTGCAGAGGAAGGTCACCATTTTACAGAGATGAGATGTCTGTAGATAGAACAATCAATGTATTGATAAAGCTGATGAAGGCTAAGGGTGATTAATCACCAATTAAATGTTAAATGTAAGACCGCAGCCAGATGGCAGAACGATTCGAGGACCAGACCCAGAGTTTAGGTAGAAGAGTAGCTGTGTCCCAGAGGAGGCTGATTCTCAGTTTGGACAAGTTTTGCTATTTTGAGATCAAGGCCTTGAGTTGGGCAGAATTGAATCCTGAAATTCCTGGACTGCTGGCATCATTTGAATGAATCGCCTTGAATTTCTCAATCCCTCTGTGTCCTGTTGAAGGCTCCCTGTTAGAGCCTAGTAGCCACTCTAGCTTCAAGACTGGAGCAGTGAATAGGACTGTGCTACCCCACTGTGATCTGGCTTGGAAAGTTCTGGAGCTGATACTGGAGGAAAGGGAATGAGGAGCCAGATTCAGCAGCACGTCACAGGAGCTGTGAGAGACACACAATAGCATCTTGAGTGAAGTTTATCAGTAGGGACTACTCCCCCACAACATAAGATTAACAACTTGGCAAAGATTCTGCAAAATAGCTTTAATATGCATGTTTCTTGGAGGTGTGTAAGCAGAATGGCTCTTTAAAAGTGAGGTACAAAAGTCAGAAATGCCATAGCCCAGACTGAAAGAAGTTAGGGAAAAAACCTAGAGAAGTTGGACATGCCAGGGTGAAAACACTGTCCAAGGCTGGGAAGCTCACCAGGGACTCATCTGTGGCAGGTCTGTGATTATATTTAGTGGTAGGTCTGTGGCCATATTTGGTGTCATGTCTGTGGCTGTATCTGATGGCAGGTCTGTGGTTGTATTTGGAGGACATATTTGGTGACAGGTCTGTGGACATATTTGGTGACAGGTCTGTGACTATATTTGGTGGCATGTGTGTGGCTGTAGTTGGTGGCAGGTCTATAGATGTATTTGGTGGCAGTTCTGTAGATGTCGTTAATGGCAGGTCTGTTGCTATAAGTTGGTGGACTATTTTGTGGCAGGTCTGTGACTATATTTGGTGGCATGTCTGTGGCTGTAGCTGGTGGCAGGTCTGTAGACATATTTGGTAGCAGGTCTGTGGACATATTGGGCAATCAAGTCCATGACTATTTTCCCTTACTAGGTTTGGTGGCAGATCTTCAATATATCTGTTTACCAAACTAATGTGTAGCATGTTAAAGAAGGGAGCTTTGGAGCTACTGAGATGCTAGCTTAGAATTGGGTTTTCTTCTAGCCATGAGATGACAAGACCCCATAGTAGGAGCAAGATGCTGGCACTTACTTAACAGAAGCCAGATGGAACATAGTTACTACTATAATGAGAGAGAGTCAGAGTAGTGGTACCCATGGAAACCTGATGCTTAGGAGGAGGTGGGGATGGCTTAAGGAGTGTGCTATCTCTAGAGACATTTGGGCTCAGGTTATATAGAAAGAATCAGGAAGCTGAGGGCCACTGGCCTTATTTATAAAGTCCAATGTTTGGGGGCTGGAGAGATGGCTCAATGGTTAAGAACACTGGCTGTTCTTCTAAAGGACCTGGGTTCGATTCCTAGCCCCTACCTGGTGTCTAACAACCATTTGTAATTCCAGTCCCAGGGTATCCAACACTGTCTTCTGGCCTCTGAGGTTACTGTATGCACATAGTGCACAGACATACATGAAGACAAAATACCTATACACATAAAATAAAAAATAAATAAAATCCCCATTATAATTTTTTTGTCCAGTTTCTTAGATGATCCAGTTTATAGACTTAAATTTGAGTAAAGAAAAAGGCAAGGTGCCGATGGTCTATGCCAGGAAAAGACCCTGACAACAGGAGATTGCTGCAGTTCTCAGTTCTTCTTCGAAGGTACCTGTTTGCATACTTACTTGGGCTCCTGTCTCCTGGAAAAGGAGATATCCTGACATTTTGAAGAAAACGTCATATTACATTTAAATGTAAACATTTCCCATCTAAGTTAATTCCTGTTAGGCATTTGGTCACAAAGTAACTAATACATCTTGCATTTGGTCAGCAAATAGACGTTTATCCTTGGGAATCCAAAGTATTGTCAAGGCCCCTTGTTAGGTTTTTTTTTTTTTTTTGTCTACCTAGTGTTCGACCCAAGAAATTATTTTTCATTTTTGGTGGGTGGGAAGACTGGAGGTTGAACCTACGACTTCACTCATGCTAGCTAACATGGTACCGTTAAGACACAGCTCCCTTTCCTTTGAGCTAGTCACACTAAGTTAAACCAGGTTGGCCCTGAGCTTATCCTGTGCTAGTAGACCCAGCCGTCTGCACATGTCAGAGTTTTAAGAGCTAGTTTACCCTTTCAGTTTAGGAGGGACTTTGCAGTTGCCATTCTGCCATGGATTCCTTCTGTCCCAGCCTCGCTCTGCTTGCTTCTTTGTGTAGGAGCAGTCTCACTGTCTCTTGATGGTTGGTATCTTGAGAATTCCTATGTACGGTAGCATTCTACTTGGTATTCACAATGCTTTACACAGGGAAACATGCAGTAGATACTTACCAACTGACACGAAGGTCTGTTCTCCTTTGTTACCAGGATGCCAGGACATAAGCTCACACCTGTGTATTGTAAACAAGAAGAATTTGGGAGGCTGTTTGAGTCCACTTGGCATTAGGAAATACGAATAACCCAAGCCGCAGTGAAGAGAGTCAGAGAGTCAGTGGCATGTTAAAGGAGAAAAATCCAAATCAGGACAGGTTTAATAAACGGACTAAATATGATGGCTGTTTTAGAGCCCATCTGAGCAGTATCCTTCATGAAAAATGAAGACTCGCAGACAGCAGAACCCTATTTGTTTGGCTATCTACAGCTTCTTGGGGGAGCTAGGTGGCAGGCTCCTATCAGAGACTAATCTTTTCTGACTGAATCCCTACTTGCTTGCAGGGGCTCAGTGTACGGACATTTATCTCGGCTTAGCCATTCCAGCTCAGCTGTTCCGCTCCTCTGTCCTTCTCAGTTTCACAGCTCCACTGATCATTGGCCTCTTGGCTCTCCTTGCTCCAGCAAGGTCAGGTACACCTGCCATGTGTTGCTGTACTTCTCTGCTTCCTTCAGTTGGAACCTATGAGATGATGACTGTCACTACATCTTTGTCCCATCCAGAATCTGTGAGCCCCTTGAGGGCAGATACTATGTGTCTTTAAACACAGTGGTTGTGCTGGTTTGAATGCTCGGCCCATGGGAAGTGGCACTATTAGGAGGTGTCACCTCGTTGGAGGAAGTGCGGTCACTGTGTAGGTGGGCTTTGGGCATGCCTAGTGCTTAAGCTCCGTCAAGAATGGAAGAGAGCCTCCTCCTGTGGAGGAGCCTGCAGGTGCCAGACTCGCCCTGGCTTTCTTTGAATCAAGATGTAGACCTCTTGGTTCCTTCTCCAGCACCATGTCTGCCTGCATGCTGCCATGCTTCCTGCCGTGATGATAATGGACTGAACCTCTTAACCTGTAAGCCAGCCCCAATTAAATGTTTACCTTTATAAAAGTTGTCTTGGTCACGGTGTCTCTTCACAGTAATAAAACCCAAACTAAGACAGTGGTGAGTGCTCAGGGCCTGTATACAGGAAGTCACAGACAGTGGCAGCTGACTCACTCTCAGTGACTCACTCTCAGTGACAGGATGCTAAGGCTTTTGCTAGCTCTCAGATGCTACACAACAGGTCACAGGCAGCTGAAATACAGACTTCACTGACATTTCTGTCACTTGAGCCGCTCAGGTGGAGAGAAATGTGAAGACATGTTTGCCTTCCAGGGACTCTCATGAGCTTTCTTGACCTCTAGCGGATGGCTTGTTTCTGGACGTCTTTGCCTGATGATGCTACTTAACATGTAAGATGCAGACCCAATCTCTTCATCTTGGGATAAAAATCCCTTGCTGCTCACTCTCATGACCCAGGGTGTTTGGGAGCCATTCTTGGTTGTGGCATTGCTACAGGCCGTTAGCACCCCTGCCTCCCTCTGCCCTGCTTTGACTTCCTACAGAAAACCACTCTCCTGTCAGAGGCAGGTACAGATCTCTTGATGCACATTTTTCTACACCACTGGTTCTCAACCTGTGGGAGGTCACCTTTGGGGGTCGAATAACCCTTTCCCACGTGCTGCCTAAGACCATCGGAAAACACAGATATTTACATTATAATATATAACAGTAGCAAAGTTACGGTTATAGAGTAGCAGTGAAAATAATTTTATAGTTGGGAAGGTCATCACAACATGAGGAACCATTATTAAAGGGTCACAAAATTAGGAAGGTTGAGAACCACTGTTCTAGAATTTCTTTCCTATTTATACATGTAAACATGCAATAGCAGAGTTGGGATTTTCTTACCTTTTCATGCAAATGAGTTATACTACAATTTTTTTTTTTTGTTTCTGGATTCTTCCTTTTATTACCTCTTCTTTTCTTTACTCCTTACACGGTAGCCAATAGATCTCGGTCCTCAGTGGGCCTCAGAAACACTAGATTTCCATCCAGGTAATTCCTTCATCCGTAGCGCATGTTCACTTGCCCAGATCAACAATTGAGCTTGTTGAGGAATCATTCAGTTTTACAAGTGTTTTCTGTGTCTATGTCTGTAGGCATCAATCATCGACAGCAGTGGTCCTTGACTTTCCTAACCACTGTTTAATACGGTTCCTCAGGTCGTGGTGATCCCAAACCATGAAATTATTTTCATTGCTACTTAACCATGATTTTGCTACTGCTGTGAATCGTAATGTAAGTATCTGATAAACGACCCCTGTGAAAAGGTCATTCACTCTCCAAAGGGGTTGCGACCCACAGGTTGAGAACCACTGCTCTACAGAAAGCTGTACCTGGACAGTTTTAGGGCTTGCACAGAAGAGACACTCCACTCTGGAAGTGTGTTTTGCTCGTGCCCAGGATGTCTAGCTCTCTACCTGCTGTTGCCTGGTTCTCACTGAACACCCTTCTCGTGTGTCTTCAGCCAGGCATGGCCAGGATGCGCCATGGCCATGTCCAGCGAGAGCGGCTTGGAAGCAGCATCTCTGCTTTTGCACACACTCACTTTAAAAGACAAAATTAGCCACGATAGCTCAGTCGTGAGTCTGAGGGATGATGTTCACTTGGCAGACCCAGGTTTCCAGGAACAGCCAATGTTAACAGACTCCCCACTCAGTGCCACACACAGTGTGTGGGCCCGAGACACATTAGCTTGGTTAATTCTCTCAAGCTTCTCATATGGCTTCAGTTAGTGTCTTCATGTTACAGTTGCTGAAGACAAGGCTCAGCAAGGTTGAGCTGCTTGCTTCAGAGCACGTGGTTAAGTCTAGGAGAGGCCATGAATGGAGTGATTGTACCTGCACTCTCTGCTCATAGGCACAAAATGGTTCCTTCTCAAGGCAGATAAGTGCTAATGATGACCAAAGTTTCGACGTCTGCGTGCATGCATGTGCGTGTGCGTGTACACGCTAAGGATTAAACTCATGCCTTGAGTATGCTAGGCAAGTGCTCTATCTACCCCTAAGCCACACCCCTAGCATGGTCAACAAAGCATCGTGCATGACTTTGCATCAGTATTTTTCAACTCATACCCCTTTGCTTATTCAGCATTGGCAGGCCCCTTTGAAGATTCTCGGAACTTTTGAAGGCCCCCACCCTATCTGGCTAAAAAAAAAAAAAAAATCCACATTAAATATAACTTTCTTTACTGTAAATATTTTGGAAGACTTTTTAAAAATAATTTTTGCCTTTGCAGTGATCTAGTTATGAACAACTTATTTAATTCACAATTTACTGTGATTTCTCATTCACACTTGGGATTCTTGTGAAGTAATTACAAAAACCTAAAATACAGATTGTTTCCAAATGGAATGAAATTCCTGTGAATAATAACTTAACAAATGAGCTTGGCATGTCACTTTGTAGACATTTAATTAAACATTTATTGATTATGAGTCTGCCATATTCTTTTCATAGCTTGGAGCTAAACATACACACAGAGAACCACGGGTGCACACACGGGTGCACACATAGTCTCTCTCTTCTGGTCTTGGACCCTCCTCTTTCTCTTGAATGACATGCGGTCCATGGCTGTGCTATGTATGAGACTTGCTGAACTGGGCATGTTCCCAGCGCTATCACAGCTGTAGGGAGCTACAGTTGGCGCTCTAGAGGGAGAATAGTGACTCTTTCACTAGGTAGGAGGTTGTGAGCTCATTTGGCCCAGATGGTTTTCCTCACTGGCTTCTGTGGGTTTTAACTGGAGTCAAGGAAGTATTAAGCAGGAAGGGTGTGTTGGTGCTATGGTAAGGTGCCCCACCCACTCTGCCCCACACTCAGAGGCTTCAGTTTATTGCCTGCTCTTCTCGTGGGGCATTCACTGGTTTCCTTCCTGGGACAGGGGAGACCACGATGTGCCTATTCACTGCTGTTTGTTTTAAGTTTGTTCCTTCTTATCCCCTAGACAGTACCTTACTACATGCCCAAGACTGGTCTCACACCTGCAATCCTCCTGCCTCTATCTCCTGAGTGCTGGAATTACAGGTGTGAGCTACCTCACCTGGCTTATACTTTGGCCTGTTAGCCTCTGTGTCATTTGGTCTTGGCCTTGTGTGGCTGCTTTTTCTTTTACCTTGCAGGCTATGAGCAATCTGGAAGAACTTGGAGGTGGAGGCTCCATTTGGGAGTCATATATGTTGACTTTAGGCAAACCAGTTAAGTTCCCCAAGTGTCCATTTCTGTCTGGAAGTGATAATAGGAGCATCTACCTCTCAGGTGCTCTTCTGAGCTGGCTGGCTTTGCATCTCTGAGACCCAAAGCTATTGAAACACTTTTTATGAATTCCCTCAAATGCCCTTGTATAGGCAGCATCTCTGGGGCTAGAGCTGCTCTCTAGACCTCCAGCTGCCACTGGTCCCCATCCTTAGTTCTCCCACATCTTCTCTACCTGGGAGCTATGTCACCTTCCGGGTGATCTTCCTGGGCAGAAGCTGAAACAGCTCTGGGCCAGCGGTCATTGTCGGCACACACTTTCTGCTCCATTTAGAGGGGGCTGGCTTTATGTCCGGCACAGCTTTGTTCTCTGTTACTCTAGCTTTCTGAGACATTAGTGAGATGTCAGCACAATCTGAAGTATACACTGGTGCTTGGAGGATCCAGCCCCAGCAGGTGTGAGGAGACAGGGAACACTCCTTCCCTTCCCCCACTGAGGTTCAGGCAGTGCTTTCCCCAGAGAAAATCTCCTCACAGAACCTTTTCTGTCCATCCTTTGGGTGGGATGGAGGGGTAGGAATCCCCAGCCAATTCTCAGCTGTCTACTGGGGTCCTCTAGTGAGACGTATTCACAGTCACTGGTGTTTTTCCATCTGAGCAGCTGTACCCCAGGACATGGTGGCCGTAATCCTGCTCAGTCTTTACCCTGGCCATTATGGAAAAAGTACTGCCATGATCTCCACTCCACATCTTAGGGAAGGCATTCAGGACTTATAGGCAGTCTCACTGCAAAGAGGCCGAGTTAGGGTGAATCACTCATGTGGCTGAAGTCACTGGATGGTGGCCCATGTCTGGTAGTGGCTGTTGACAGTCAGCTGAACCCTCTCGATGTGTTCTCCTATCTTCTAGGAGGCTGCGCAAGCCTCTCAGTGTGATGGTCTCAGGTTCCGAAAGCACTGGGGTGAAATCCACGGACCTCCAGGGCTGGGCTTGGAAGTCCCCAAATGTCCTTTTACATTGTGTTTGTTGGAACAGCCTATTCAGGTCCATTCCAGATCTAAGGATCAGAGAACAGTGGCATCAAAGGGGGCAAAGGGACACAGCTCCTGGGTTTCAGTGGAAAACCAGAAGATAGTTAACTTCATCATGTGGGCTGGGGGACCCTAAACCATGCTCTGAAGCACTTGTCCCTGCTGGAACATGCTCTTCCCCTGGAAAGGCCCAGGTGGGAATGATACCCCTGATGACCGTGGCACATGCCATGGGTGGGAGGAAGTGTGCAGTTGATGGGGTGAGCATGCAGGGTTGACATGTGGCGAGAGAGACTGAAATGACGACAGCCCTCTTGTCTCGGGTATTCACTTACCGACGGTTGTAATTTCTCAAGGGCGGCACCATTTTAAGTTGTTAGAAGTCAGTTTGTTACATTGCTGTGAGCTAGTAAAATAATTAATAAATGTTAACATTTGCATGTCACTTTAATTAAGAAATAAATGCCTTTGAATGAAAAAGTGCCTGCCGGCTTACCTGGTAATTATCAACGTACCGAAACCACTCTTTAGAAGGCATTCTCTAAAGAACCTTGGCATAATCAGCCATCAGTCGAATCTGCCCGGGTGAGTCATGGCTGTATCTGTCCTTGGAATTCCCAGTGCTGGGCAGGAAAGGAGGGGAGGGGGACAAACCTTCACCTTCCCTAGTGGGGTAGCAACATCACCGTTATGGAAGCTGGGGTTCTAGGTAGACAGTTCTGCCTCAAACCTTATCTACTAAAAAGCCCTTTTGTTCTCTAGTTCATTTTTAAAAAGATAAACATGGCTCATCACGTTACGAAAGTAACCTCTTTATGACTGAACATCTATTTCCTATATTGGGACATGGGAACTTTTAGGGCCAGGAGCCAAATCCGTCTGCCTTGCCACCCTTCCTCCCTCTTCCTTCCTCCTCTCAGTTTTCTCCCTCCCCATCCCTCTTTCCTTCCTTCTGTCTCTCCCCCTCTTCCTGTCTCTCTCCCTCCTTCCTTTCTTCTCCCCCCCCTAAAGTTGTAAAGCGTATCACAGTTGAGAAAAATGTATAAAACGTAACAGGAAAGTTTTTGACATTATTATTAGAAAAACATTCAGATCAAAAACAGACTCTGGACTCCGTAGTGGAGCACATAGCTAGAGCGCCTGAGGCCCTGGCTTCAGTCCCCAGCACCACAGACATCCAGACCCCTGCCAGCATCCCAGGAGCCCCTGGACATCCGACCTGCCTAAAAGCCACAAGTATCCATCTTAAATGATCATCACATCCTTCTGTTTCTCCCAATAGTTTCACCACTTAAGTGTGGCTCCCTAACGTTACAGTTTTGTTTCATCTGGTTTTGAACTTTGGTTACAACACTGTATGGCATCGTGAAATTCACCCACACTGTCAGGTCAGCCTTGGTACACTCAATGCCACTATTGTATGCCAGGGAAGGAACACACCCAGTGTATTTCTTCTCTATGGCCCTCCTAGTGGATGCTTATTTATTACCAGCAATGGTGGGTAATGCCGTTGTAGCATTCCTGCGGGCATCTTTCTTGGGCACTTTATAGTTGTGTGGTATCATCTCTCTGTACTTCTGTTGTATTCTACAGGAGTAGAATTTCTGGCTCACAAGTTGGGAGGAAGTATTCAGCTTAGTAGCTGGTACTGGTTACCTACCTCTGCACAGTCTTGTTTGCACAGGTAAACTACTGTTGCATTTTGTGGCAGGGGTGTTTGATGTCAGCCATGCAGGGAACGAGCAGTGCAATCTCACTGTGGTTTGAGGGCGTGTCTTTGCTATAGATGGTGTCCAGCACCTGACTGTTTGATGATCATTTGTGTCCTTTCTCTTGCGAACGCCTCTTCGAATCTCTTGCCTTTTTTGATAGCAGGTTCTTCATTGTTTCAAAGTTCTAATTTGCTTTTAGTGGGATTTTAACTGTAGGCTCCTAGTGAGCGTCCTCTAAGTTACGTGTGTTAGAACTGGATCTTGCATTTTTAATTATCTTGTTTTCTCTTATGCTGATTAAGACAAGTTTGTTTTTAAGAAAAGTTTTATTTTTGCTTGTGTGTGTGTGTGTGTGTGTGTGTTGTGTCGTGTGTCTATACCTTGTATACACTGGTTCCCAAAGAGGCCAGAAGAGAGCATCAGGTCTCCTAAACCAGGAGTTTGGGGCAGTTATAAACCACTGGCTTCTGGGAACTGCTCTGGAAGAGCAGTCAGTGCTCTTAGCTACTGAGCCACCTCTCCAGCTCTCAAACAGAGGTTCCTGATGTTGCCAAAGCCAGAATTTCTTCATTTTAATATATTCCAGCTTATTTGTCTTTTGCTTTATAGAGTTTCTTTTCTGTCATAAGCTCTGTGTTTTCTTGAGATTTTATAGTTTTTGGTTTTCATATTTTAGGCTATAGGCTGGCTGGAACTGGTTGGGCGTGGGCAGGAGCTAAGTTTCCCTCTCTTCCTTCGACTTTGTCTTTCTCTTTGACCCGATATCTATGCTGCAAAGTCTGTTTCTCCATTTCTCTGGAGGTGATGCTTCCCCCAGGCTGTCCCAGACTAAATGCTGCAAGAACATTAAAGCCACCCATTTCTGCAGGCGGTGGGACCACTTCCCATCAGCCCACGGACTATCCTAAAATGAAGAGTGGCCCCAGTCTCTTCTTAGCCAGTCTTCTTTCCTTCTTCTCCCAGGGCCATACAGGTGAGGTGTAAGGATGCTCCCTGCCTCCTCATGCCACCTTCCTCTCATTTTCATGACATATCCTCCAAGGAGCATCAGACACGTCTGATCCCATCTGATACCCAGAGTGACAGAGTGGGTGGGTCTTAGGATAGAGACAGACAAGGGATTGGGCCGACTTCAGGGCATAGGGGGCTTGGAGAGAGTGACTGAAGTATGCTCTAAAAAGAGAGGAGCAGGAACTGCTGTTGAGCATGGGGTTGGGATTGGGGACTTCAGGATTAGACTTAATGGCTGTGCCAATGAGGGGGAGCTCATTTGACAGAATCACTGAGAACATTATTTCTGCAAAAATTAACATCAGTGTTTTGTTTGCATTAGCGTTAGCAATACGTTCAGTGCATTTACACACTGTCTCGAAAACTCACAAAGCCCTCAGGGTGGGAAGACAGGGACATATGAGGAAGACCTGACCTGCAGCTCCTTTTCTGGGTCCGTGTTCCCGCCCCTTTCTCCAGGTCCACTTCACTTCCGTTTCCAAGGGCTGAAACCGTTGGTCAGGTTAGATCATCTTCAGTCAAGGTAAAAGGTTGGGGTAGTGTTCTAGCTAGTTTTATGTCAACCTGACACAAGTGAGAGTCATGTGACAGGAGGGACCCTCAATTGAGAAAATGTCTCCATTAGATCCAGCTGTTAGGCATTTTCTTAGTTAGTGATTGATGGGGGAGGGTCCCGTCCATGGTGGGTGGGGCCTTCCCTAGACTGGTGGTTCTGGGTTCTATAAGAAAGCAGGCTGAGCAAGCCATGAGGTGCAAGCCAGTAAGCAGCACCCCTCCGTAGCCTCTGCATCAGCTCCTGCCTTCAGGTTCCTGTCCTGCTTGTGTTCCTGACTTGACTTCCTTTGATGATGAACTGTGAGGTGGAAGTGTAGACCCTTTCCTCCCCAACTTGCTTTTGGTCATGGTGCGTCCTTGCAGCAATAGTGACCCTAACTAAGATAGTAGCTCGTGGCAAACGTGGGAGAGGTCTGAAGACCATGTGATGGTTGTGGAGGAGACCTAGAGTAGAGAGGCCGAGGTAGTCGTTTATTTGGTAGGGACACTACATTCTATAATACTTAGAGATGTGACTTTACATAGAAGGTAAAGGGTTGATACTTTATAGATCACAGATGAATTGTACCAGCGTCAGAGAAGGTGCTAGAAAGTGGAAAGACAAGGAACAGTTCAAGTGTTGTGTGTGTATGTGCGCATGCGCATGCTCATATGTTCGTGGTATCTTCGGACCTCAAACAATATGAGGTAAAAGAACAGCGAAAGAGAAGTCAGAATAACAAGGATTGTGCAGACCTTTGAGGCCTTTGGGAACCATCTTGTGGGTTCTTCCATGGCTGAGCCCCTCCTCAGCCACGAGGCACTAAGGACGGCACTAGAGGCTGTTAGGGGTAAGTTCTGAGACTTTAAACCCCGCCCATTCTAGGATTGGACAGACAGGTGTTTATTTTAAAAAACCAGATGGTTCAAGAGAATTTCTAAAATTGCACCATCGGGCACCAGGTTTCAAACTAAATTTGGGCTCTGCCTTCCTGTTGCCCCGGGTTGAGAATAGCCTCCCATTTCACGGCCATCTGCTGCCTTCACGGCTCTGCTATGAGTGGCGTCTCCAGTGTCTTCCCACAGATAGGACAGAATTTTCAACAAAACACACGTGGTGAATACATGTTTTCTGGCAGGGGGCTTCCAGGTGGGCCCCAATGTGAAAGAAGTAGCTATGTTTACACTTGATTTGATAGAAAGGGACTCCTGATCACTCATGAGATGAGCTGTGTCTTACACTGTGTAGTCCAGGTCTATGCATCTAGGGGTCTGACTTCTCCAAATTCTCTTTCATAAACAGGCAAGTGCTGATGACAGCCATCTACCCTTCCCTGTCAATCAAAGCTTCCAAAATCTCTCTGTGTCCTGGGTACAGTCGGCAGAGTGTGGTAGAAGAAACGATTTCCACCACTTAGGGATATGTTTCTGTTAGTAACTTCTCTGTCACGGTAACAAATACCCAGTTCAAAAAGAGGAAAGGTTTATTTTGGCTCACAGCTATAGAGGGCTCAGTCCATGGTTGTTTGCTCTTGGTTGCAGGCGCCTTATGTCAAAGAGTGATTTTTAGAGCACAGTTGTTCACCCCATAGCTAGGGTACAAAAAAAAGAGGAAGATAAGGGGCTGGGGTCCCTTGAGCCTCTTCAAGGCCATGTCCTTAGTGACCTGAAAACCTTCCACCAGACCCTCTCTCTTAAGGACTCCATCACTTGCCACCCTGGGACCAAACCTTAGTTCATGAGTCTTTGAGGGACATTCCAGATCTCAAGCAATAGCAATAGTTTTTATTGATTTTGTTTTTTGAGATAGAGTCTCGTATAGATTAGCCTCAAATTCACCATCTTCCTTCCTCAGCTTCCCAAGCAGTGGGATTATAGGTATACCCCATGCTGTCTAATATCTTTAAACACATATTCTCTCTCTCTCTCTCTCCCTCCCTCTCTCTTTCTCTCTGTATGTGTGTACATGAGCACACGTGTGCATACACAGTAGCATGTAAGAGTGGATGTATGTACATACCATAGTAAGAATATAGGTCAAAGGAGCATGTAAGAGTGGATGTATGTACATACCATAGTAAGAATATAGGTCAAAGGACAACCACAGTTATGAATTCTCATCTTCCATTTTCTTTGAGTCAGGGCTTCTTCTTGTTTGCCACTGTGTATGCCAGGCTAGCTGAACCATGAGCTGCAGGACTCTTCTTCTCTGTCTCCCATCTTGCTGCAGGAGTTGGGTTTACAGATGTGCACCGTGGTGACTAGCTTTGCTCAGGTCCTCACATTTGGATGGGAAGAGCTTTATCCTGGACCTTTCCTCTTTTCTAAAGATGCTAAAGACAGCAGTGACTTAGCATCAGCTTTGATACTAGTCTTTTGAGGAAAAGAATCCCTTATTGTTTCCGTAGCATTTCTCCTGGCCCTCACCACTCCTACAGACCTTAAGGCAAATCGCTCTGTAGACTTTCTTGGCTTCCCACTCTTCACTTCCCTTTGACAACCCAGCATTTTCATCCTGGTGTGCTCAGGGCAGAAGGAGAACTTAAAGGCCAATTTGAAGAGAATAAGAAGTCACACAATGGACCCACATGACCAGAGGCACTGAATAGCGTTGGGTGTAGGCGTTACCATTTGGTTTGCCTTGGTAAAGTCAGATTCAAGGTCGGAGGATTTATTGAGAGCCTCAGCCTTTCTTCTAAGCAGCAGATGGCAAGGTTATCTCGCCATGTCCTACTAGCTGCTCAGATCATGTGCCTAAGGGGGATTGTTCCCCTTCGCTTGACATCAGACTGGATTCTGACGGTAAGAAGGAGTAATTATAGCTAAAACCAATGTGTAACAGTACCCAGACAGCTCAATTGGCTCCTGACAGATTCTGTTTCAGAGGACCAGAGCAGTGTCATGGGAGCGGACATCCCCCCACGTCCTCGTCCCTTTAGTCCCTGTCACAAATGACCCCGAGACTTAGTGTGAGCAGAGTTGGAAATCTAAAAAGTGCAGCTGATTCATCTCATCAGAGATTTTTCTCCATAATGGGCAGGCAATAAAACAGGTCATGATTCCCCAAAATAGAGCTTGCAATGTTTGGGGCATGTCTTAGTATGTAATAGTGGGTCTCTAAGGTGAGAATCTGAGCTGTGAATCACGTCTTGCCCTGCTGTATTTCTTCTTGTGAAGAACCTTGTAACGGGGATTTAAATGTTCACTGTCTGATTGTGTACCGAGAGCTACGGCCCTATTGGTGCCAGATGTCACAACCTGAACGTCACTGGAAGGGTGCGATGCATTATGGGAAACAAATGAGGTGGGTACATCTCAAATTTTGTTTCAAAGGTAGGAGAAGGTACATTTTTTGGGATATGCTACTGGGCATATCCCAAATCAGGCAGCATATGAAGCCAGAACTGACTATCCCCAACCCACTCCCCCCCTCCTCCGAGTATGTGTGTGTGCACGCGCGTGTGCACGTGTGTCCTTCTGTTCTAGCTGTCCTAGGACTGTGAGCACTGATCCTCTGAATCTGCCACTGTCAAGACCAGGCTCTCTCCCCTGGCTGCCAGCACTTCAGAGCCGGGGCTATCTCATGCTTCCCTGGAAAGGTTTTCCTGAGTCTTTGTGTCAGCTCCTACTTCTCCCTCACATCAATCAGCACCAATATACATCTTGCTTTTCCTTACTAAGATGTGTTCCCCATGCCTGGCACACAGTAGGTGCCTGATGACTGAGCTGATAAAGTGCTATCCTGTATCTCAGTCTCCTCCTACCCCTGCTGCTGTTGAGACCAAGTTGTGCTCCCTTTCATTTTTCCTCTATCTTTTGTCATTCACTTGCTTTACAGAATGCCAGCAGCAACTTAGTTTTTGCATAACCTGCCTTTAAAAAAAGGTAATTTTAATTAACTTAGAAATTTGACTGGATGCTACATCTCTGAAGTCTTTTCAGGTGAAATAATACAACTCTGGATGTTTTGCTTCTCCTTCTGTCTTCCAAGCAGCTTCAAGGTTATAGAAAGGGGAGAGGAACTACAGAAAGAGGGAGAGACTCTACAGACAGACCAGCTCCAGACCTTCATGGCCACAGTGTTGGCTCTACTGTGATACTCGTTGGTTTGTGGCTCTTTTTGTGGCCGATGCTTTCAAACTGACTTGGGGTTGTTTATTATTGGGGTCATAGCATCCTCTAAGAGCAGACATTGAGAAGACTCTGTCTTGCTCCCTTCCACCTATTATGTGATACAGACTGTTATGTGTTATATGCACAGCCAGAACCAGGCAGACTATGCTACATTGTAAAACCCACCACAGCCCTGTTGTTAGTCCTTCCTGCGTAGGCTTCCACTTGTCTCAAGGTTTTCACAGAAGGATAACTTTCTAGTTGGACACAGAACCACAGTTGCGATTAGTTGGAGGAAGAGAACCATGTTCAGAAGTCTCTCTTTAGCTAAGTTGGTCTAATGAACCTGGTGGGAACCAGGATTGGGGTCCCCGCATGTCACTCGTTCGGTTAGCAAGAAACCATGGCTCACTTTTGCTTTAATTGATTTTAAAATATTTACAGTGAGGGAAAAATTAGAAGAACAGGCAGCTGAGGCAGCCAATCACCATGTGTTCCCTCAGTCACTATCCTATTTCATTGCTTTGATTAGATATTCATAAAGAACAGCCGTAAGAGCTAATAGGCGTGGGTTTTAACTAGAGGAGACAGGTGTCAGGCATTACCTCCTGTCCCCGAGGCCCTCAGGACTCCATCTTCTTCGGCAGGTAATGCCAGTCTCCTGAACTTTGAGTTTACGGTTCACTTCCTTTTCAAACACTTTTTGTTTGTTTGTTTTGCAATATTCCTGAAACAATCTGTGCCTTAGTTTTGCGTGTCATTGGACTGTGCAAAGTAGAAGCATAAGGTCTGTGTTTTCTGTAACTTGCATTTTCCACTCAAATAATTTGACCTTGTGAGTCACCCGGTTATGGTGCATCCCTGTTACAATTCCTATTCACTATTCACATATACCACGTTCTAATGAGGGAGGATTTCTAGATTGTTTCCACTAAAAGTTAATTGTAGACAGGACTTTCTGTAGCCATTTTCACATGTGTCCTGTCCTGGACGTGTACTGACGTTATGTGGGGTTTTATTTTAGGGGTACATTTTAATGGCATATTTTCATCATTAATCTTTCTAGGATTCATGGTGAGGAGCAGCTAGCCTGTGGGTTCCTGGTCATGGCAAAAGGAATCACTGTTTTGTTCTCTAGAAAATAAGTGATCTCTGATCTCCTGGCTTTTTAAATTCTAATCAGGTAGGAGTCCCTTTCGTTGGAGAAGTACCTTGCAGTTGGTTAGAAACTAGGCATTGCTACAGCCAGAACTGTCTAATATGAAGTTATTCGAGGAGTTGAGGCAATATTCTGACAGTCTGTCTATAAGTGTGTAGTGCTTGAAACAGCAGTAGGCCAGCTGCCAATCTATTATTCTACAAGTGTGCAAGTATGGGATTTTGTGGAAGGCACTTCCCTTCCTCAGGGCATGTTTGCTAGTTAAAGCAGTGCATACAAAGGACACTTAACCAAGAAAGAATCTTAGACACTTTTCTATTGGTGTGAAGAAACGCCGTGACTAAGACAACTTCTAGAAGAAAGAATTTAATGGAGTTCACAGTTCCGAAGGGTTAGAGTCCTGTGATCATCATGGTGAGGAGCATGGCAGCAGACAGGCAGGCACAGTGCTGGAGCAGTAGTGAGAGACTACATACTTATCTGCAAGAAAGAGGGAAGGAGGGAGGGACAGAGGGGGAAAGGGAGGGAGGGAGGAAGAGAGAGAGAGAGAGAGAGAGAGAGAGAGAGAGATTCTGAACTTATCTCTCCAGCTCTGTGATTACCCGTCTTTGTGTTTGCTTCTAATTCACTCCCTTATTGCCTGTCTTAGTTGTTGATTATTATTATTATTATTATTATTATTATTATTATTATTATTATTTAATGTATGTGAGTACACTGTAGCTATCTTCAGACACACCAGAAGAGGGCATCTGATTCCATTACAGATGGTTGTGAGCCACCATGTGGGTGCTGGGAATTGAACTCAGGACCTCTGGAAGGGCAGCCAGTGCTCTTAACCACTGAGCCATCTCTCCAGTCCCCGTTGGTTTGGGTTTTTATTGCTGTAACAATATGCTAGCCAAGCACAATTTGAGGAGGAAAGGGTTTAGTTCAGTTTGCATGTTCTAGTACATTACCAAGGGAAGCAGGGCAGAAACTCAAGACAGGAACCTAGATTCAGGAGCTGAAGCAGAAGCCATGGAGGAACATTGCTTACTGGCTTGCTCCTCATAGCTTGCCTAGCTCGCTTTCCTATACCATCTAAAATCTGCCCAGAGGTGGCAACCCCTTTACCAGTGTGCTGGGCCTCCTGTCTTAGTTATTGATCAAGAAAATGTCCCACAGACCTTCCAGTCTTGTGAAGGCTATGTCTCAGTTAAGGTTCCCTCTTCTCAGACTTGTCTAGTCTAGGCTTGTATCAAAGGTGACAAATCCAGCCAGGACACTGACCTGCTTTTAGTGTCTAAACACATTACACATTTCTATCAATCTTATTGTCTTGATGATTCCAGAGCCTCCTGACCAGCTCTAGCCTAGGCAAGTAACACCAACCTCATTAGAAAGCGTTCCATCACTGTAACAAATCAAAGACAGTTAACTTCTAATGAGAGGGGGTTGATTTGGGCACACAGTGGGGATGTTGCCAGTTCATGCTTGTGTGTATCCCTTGCTTCTAGGCCTCTGGTCTAGGGTCAGATTATGGTGAGAGTGCAAGACAGAGTAAAAATTTCCACATCATGGTCAGTGTGAGATACACAGAGAAGAAGGGGATGGGTCTCCGCTTTGAGTGCATGCTCCCAATAACCTGCAGACCTTCCCTTAGGCCCTCATATCTTAAAGCTTCTACCGGCTCCCAATAGCATTTGAACAAATATTTTTGACTTGTGGGCTTTCAGAACATTCCAGCACCCCAGCGAGCTTCCTCCACCATCCCCCAGCACGTCCCTTCTGGCTCCCCGTCTCCTGGATTCAGAACCTTTCTCTTTGCCAATCCTCTTATTTTGGTGGGATGCGCGGACGCATTCTTTAATACTTCCCACCGCCTTCAGAAAGGTTGCATAGGAAGTGTTTTGCGATCTTACATGTCTATAAATGTCTTTGTTCCGCCCACACACTTCATTTTAGCTTGACTATATAAAGTTTGAATTACAAAATGTTTTCCCAGGCACCATTATTCTCACGTTCCCAGTGCTGCAATTGAGGAGAAATCTAGCGTCTTCCTGACTCGGTAGGGTTTTGCTGTGCTATCCAGGGTGCCCAAGCTCTGGATTCAAGGCGTCCTTCCGCCCCACCCTCTTGAGCCTCTGGGGCTTCCGGTTGTCGACACCATGTATTGCTCTTTTACTTTCCATCCTTGTTTTTTTTGAAACATGCTGACATCTGTAGCATTATCCCTTATTCACAATGGAGTAAAATTTCAGTGAATGTTTCTATTTTCTTCTGTTGCATTGTAGTCTCACAGGGCTTGCTCAGTGTTTTCAACCCCATGTCTGCTATCCTGGGAAATCTCAATGATTCCTTTTCTTCACAAAATAAGTAGAGAGCAACCTACTATGCTGAATCTTTCTGTTCAGATGTTGGCTCTTGTGAACAGTCTTGTTTTTCTTTTTTCTTTCTTTCTTTCTTTCTTTCTTTCTTTCTTTCTTTCTTTCTTT
>JADRCH010000805.1:279608-315406 GCA_019843965.1 Rhynchomys soricoides
AGAGAGAGACAGAGACAGAGAGACAGAGACAGAGAGAGACAGAGACACACAGAGAGAGACAGAGACACAGAGAGACAGAGACACAGAGAGACAGAGACACATACACAAAGACAGAGAGAGAGAAAGAGCCTGGGCTTTTGAAACCACTAAGGACACGCCCAGCTACCACCTTGTCCAGCAAAAACGCACCACCTCATCCTTCCAAACAGTTCACCAACTGGAGACTAAACATGCAAATGTATGAGCCTATGGAAGCCACTGTCATTCAAACGACCACACCCCTTTATCAAAATTCCAGACATTCATTTTTCAAGGATTTGTCATGAAGGTTGTCCCAGTTCCCCAGCCATTGAACCCTCATGTAATGAACATCTAGATCATGCTGATGCTGTCTGTGACTCGAGACAGACAGAACACAGTGCCTCTGGGGTCACGAATGCACTCCCGTAGCCCACAAGTACCACTGTTATGGGCAGTGTTTGACTACAGCCCATTCTTCATTCTGAAGCTCCCAGTTCTTGGTGGCTTTCGGCAGCAACAGAGGAAAAGCAGAGCTTGCCTGGGACAGGGAGGTCACTCAAACTAGATTGGATTTTAAAATCAGGCTAAGTTAGTCTTGAAAGCCAGTTTGTTGAAAGACAAGAAGTCTTTCTAGAGACTTGCACCTTATATAACAGGAGCAAAGCTAGGTCTGTGCAGTTTATAGAATTTTTATTGTTCATGTAAGAGGGAATTCTGGGTATGACACAGGAAAAAGAGAAACCACCCTCTTCCAGAGCTGGGGGAGAAAAGAGGCAGAAAAGGATATTTTCATGGGAGCAGGTTGTCTTTCAGTGGTATCTGGACCCTCCACAGGGTCTATCCAGTAGCCACGAGGCTGGGGATTGTGGAAACCTTAGGGTGGACTTTCAGCTTCCTTGGGAAGCAAGTGACAGCAAGAGTGTGCTGCTGTGGTTAAATAGTGGCCTCAGCTCACATTCACCCTTTGAAGGTGGTCTTTTTTTTTTTTTTAAAGATTTATTTATTTAGTATATGTAACTACACTGTAGCTGTCTTCAGACACACCAGAAGAGGGCATCAGATCTCATTATGGGTGGTTGTGAGCCACCATGTGGTTGCTGGGATTTGCATGGCTCTGCTGAGCCATCTCTCCAGACCCTGAAGGTGGTCTTCTTTGGGAACAGCTAAAACAGTTGGCTAAGGGTCTCAAGATGCATTCATCCTGGGTTTTGGGTAGACCTAAACCCAGTGAATAGTGAACTCATTTGAAAAAAGGGACACAAACACCGGAAAGTAGCCATACAGGGATGGTGGCAGAGACTGCTGTGATGCTGCTGAGGAAGGCTAAGCTCTCTGAGAAGCAGAAGAGGCAAGGACGGACCACTGCTACAAGCTCTGGAGAAAGCAGGGCCCTGCTAACAGTGGCCTCAGATTTCTAGCTTCCAGAACAAGGAGAGAAGACTTATCTTTTGATGCCAGTGTTTAGCAGCAGTGGCATGGGAAACTGATGTGGGAGCAGGGGCTTTGCTCTCCATGGCCCAGGCCTGGCAGTGCCAGTGGGATTTACTCAGCCCTCCCAGGAATGCACAGTGTTGAAGGGGTGAGTGGTAGAGAAGAGTCTGGGACTTTGCAGGGAAACCATGGAGGAGGGCCAGAGAGACCCAGGGCTTCAGCCCCAGGAGTCAACACAGCATCACAGACACCAAGGGGAGCAGCACACAACAGAGGCCTCTGTGTGGGAACGGCACACAATAGTGTCCAGATGTGACCAGGAGTATCTCAGAAAGACAGAGTGTAGCTCCCAAGGCTCATGCTTGGTGTCATCAGCATAGATGCCCTTCCCGAGGCACCATCTTGAGAAGGAGAAGTGTGTCTGGCCACAATAGAAAATAGAAGCAGGCCTGGAAAAGTCAGTGATTTATATTAAAAAAAGAATGGGTCTATCCTAGCATAGCCTGGAGAGATTTACATTAAAAAAAAAAAAAATGAGTCTAGCCTAGAACAGCCTGCAGTATTCTTTTTTAAAACAAGAACTATTTCAGCTGTGTGTGTTACTCTCTGTGGTGTTTTTAAGATGAGAACAGTTACAGGGGAAATATTTACAGCTTTTGCCTGTTTCATATATAAATCCCACCACATTCCTGACTATTTACCATATTCTCCGTGTGTCCGCCATGTCTATTATGCTCAGCTGGGGGCTTCCTGTAGCTAGGGACAATACCATGCACCTTGAATACGTCTTTGGATATCAGTGTCCCCTGATCCTGACCCAGTCTGTGGCCTCGTTGATTATTTTCTGGGAGAATGAAAAGCCTTCAATGTTTACCGAGTATTCCTTTTTTGTTGTTGTTTTCTTTTTGTAAAAATGGTTTTTTTTAGCTGAAATAGAATTATGTCACTCCCTCTTCCTTTCCTCCCTCCAGCTCCTTCCAGTTGCCCTGCCTGGAGCCTCTCCCATGCCCCCAGCCCTCAGGTTTACAGCCTTTTTTCCCTTTGATTATGTTTGTTATATACATACATATGTGAGTGTATAAGTATGCACAGATACATACAAACAGAATTGGCTAAGTCTTTTCCTGTTGTTTGCGTCTATGGTTTCAAGGATAACCACTCTGCATCGGACAACCTTTTAAGAGGACTCAGCCCTAGAAGGGAACTCCCCTCCTCCAGTGGTCAATAGCTACCTGCTGCCGAAGTTCTTTGTTTACAGGTGGGACCTAGTGCAGTTCCTGCCACGTTAACAAGGCTGCAGGAACATTGCCGAGATTGTAAGAGCCAGGAAGTATTCTCTGAGATGGTCTTTCTTAGAAACGGCTGCAGATGCAGTCAACCATAGGACTGAGCACAGGGACCCCAATGGAGGAGTTAGGGGAAGGACTGAAGGAGCTGAAGGGGTTTGCAACCCCATAGGACGAACAACAATATCAACCAACCAGACTCCCCCAGAGCTCCCAAGGAAGAAACCACCAACCAAAGAGTACACATGGGAGACCCATGGCTCCAGCCGCGAGTGTAGCAGAGGATGGCCTTGTCGGACATCAATGGGAGAGGAGGCTCTTGGTCCTGTGAAGGCTCGATGTCTCAATGTAGGGGAATGCAGAGGGCAGGGAGGTGGGAGTGGGTGGGTGGATGGAGGAACACCCTCATAGGAGCAGGAGGAGGGAGGATGGGATAGAGAGTTTCTGGAGGGGAGACCTAGAAGAGGAACAACATTTGAAATGTAAATAAACAAAACAACCGATTTTAAAAATATGGCTGCAGAAACAAGATCTGAACAATGGTAATATCAAAGACATGTTAATGTGGAAGGGACCCCTAGACAAAGAACTACAGACAACCTTTTGATTTTTTCCACCTTGGGTATCTTTATTTCAAGTTTTATGGAATACCTGGATTATTTAGGGCTCTTATCTCAGATTGATACACTGTGAGAATGTAGAAAAAAGGCAGGTTCATTGTGAGGAACCAGGAGGTAGCAGTGGGCCAGTGATGAGGCTGGTGAAATTCCAAGTTCAAGTATTCCAGCTCCCGGTGGGGCTCTCCTGAGCTTGGAAGGATGGGAGAGGTTAAGGAGAGGATGCAGAGGATGCTGGGGATGCTGGGGATGCTGAGGGTGCTGAGGATGCAGAGGATGCAGAGGATGCTGAGGATGCTGGGGATGCTGAGGATGCTGGGGATGCTGAGGATGCAGAGGATGCTGAGGATGCTGAGGACTCTATGACAACAATGTAACTTCTGCTAGGATCTTTACGTCTCTTTAAGGAAAGAAATATTTCAAACCCCCACAGTGTAAATTAATTCAGATGTAAATAGCCACCCAGACGCCCAGGAATCTGAGGTGTCTGACAACCTGTCCTGAGTAATTAGCTGGGTTTTTTGCAGTTTTCAGTTTGTAGGCGACACTAGGCAACATGCATTTATTTCTTCTCTCTGACTTGATGGTGCTGAGTTGTGGATCTCGAGCTTTTGACACCTGCAGCAGGAGGAAGAGACCTGCTTCTCAGTTCTTAGCATCAGTCCTAGGACAAGGCACAAGCTGAGTCCTGATCCATTAAACAATTAGATCCATTTTACTAGGGATCATAATATCAAATAACTTCCCAAACCCTGGGGAACTGATTTTAAGAGTTGAGCCAAGTTTGCATAGTTACTGCTGCTAAGAACCCCCAAGATGTTAATTTTCTGAGTTTGGGTCTGCCTTGCCCTGTCAGAGAGCTCGCTGTACCTGGGCAGCTCCATGCTCAAGTTCCAAGCATGTGTAAGTTTTGCATTGCTGTAACAGAGTGCCTGACACAATCAATTTAAAGGAGGGATTATTAATTATTATTATTAATTATTATTATTATTTTGGTTCACATGTCAGTCCATCATGGCAAGAAGGTTCAGCCTGTGGCTGCAGGAATATATGTGGAGTTGTTCACATCATGTCAGACTAGGAAGCAGAAGGAACAAAGATTTCCTCCCATCCTGTGGGCTGTCTCTTCACTCCTCTGATGGTTTCTTTTGTTGAGTAGAAGCCTTTTTAATTTCATGGAATACCATTTGTAGAAAAACAGACACACAGGCCAGTGGGACCTACTAGAGATCCCAGAGGTAAATTCACAGAATCATAGACACAGACTTTTTTGACTAAGGCATCAAAAACATGCATTGGGGGAAAGATAGCCTTTTTAATAAATGGTGCTGGTGAAACCGGATATCTACCTGCCAAAGAATGAAATCAGATGCATATCTCTCGCCCTGAACCCAAAGTCAACTCAAACTGGATCAAGGACTTCAATTCAAAGCCTGAAGTGCTGAAACAGCAAGGGAAAGCAGAGGGGACACACTTTAGGATGCAGGCCGAGGCAGATATTTTCTCACTAGGATGGCAGGACACAGGAAGAGTCCTGAGCCTGGATAATTCAAGAATGGAGATTAATGATGAACAGGCTGGGGAGTCCAAGAGCACTGGTATCTGGCAAGGGCCTTGCATGCCATGTCATGGTAGAGATAAAAAACCAAAGTCAGGAGCTGGAACTCCAGTCCTCAAGCCCTCTTTGTGATAGCTGTTATTAGTTGGTTCTCCAAGGTAAACATTCTGATCTTTGGGCCCCGACACTGCCATACTGAGGATTAGGTTTCCAGCAAAGTTTAAGTTATTAGCACACATCTTTGCTTATTCTCCTCCAGTTGTGGCTTTTGGGTCCATTTGTAACACAGAGTCTGGAGCCTGGTGGAACATCTGAGGGCTTGATTCATGCATTTCTTTTTCTTCTAAGAATCATAAGGACCACACCACAGAAATAGCTCATATTCCAAAGTTACACAAACAGGAACTTGGTGTATCAGGCAGTTGAGAAAGGTTGATTAAAATTTCTCTCAGGCTTGTTTATATTGAACCCTGGTGTCATAGTCAGGGTTTCTATTCCAGCACAAAACATCATGACCAAGAAGCAAGTTGGGGAGGAAAGGGTTTATTCAGCTTACATTTCCACATTGTTGTTCATCACCAAAGGAAGTCAGGACTGGAACTCAAGCAGGTCAGGAACAGGAACTGATGCAGAGGCCATGGAGGGATGTTACTTACTGGCTTGCTCCTCATGGCTTGCTCAGCCTGATTTCTTATAGAACCCAAGACTACCAGCCCAGGGATGGTACCACCCACAAGGGGCCCTCCCCCCTTGATCACTAATTGAGAAAATGCCTTACAGCTGGATTTCATGGAGGCATTTTCTTGCCTGAAAATCCTTTCTCTGTGATGACTCGAGCTTGTGTCAAGTTGACACAAAACCAGCCAGTACACCTGGCTCTCCTTCAGTGCTGCCTTCCTAGGCTTCCCCAGTGCTCAGTGAAAACAGCCTACCTGTTGGGCCTGTACCCTATTCTCTCACCTAAACCTCCCCTGCTTTTCTGATTTGTTCAGTCAGCTTCTTGGTCACTTTTCTCTTCTGACCCAGTTGTTCCTTTGATGTGAAGTCACTTACATTCCATACTGGGATGGGAAAACTGGGGAGCCGGCATTGCCCTTAGGACTGTTCAGGTTTGGATCTTGACCCCTTTATTACCAGCTGAATGTTCATGACAAAGTTATCTGTATTTTCTGATTACCTATGGGCCTTAAAAAGTGGTGTGTGAGCATGAAGAGCCTGGAAACTTTCTTGGAGGCCCAATGCCAAAGCTCAGGAGACACCAGATTCACCAGGGCTGACATCTTGACAGGTGCTCCTTCACATCAGGACACAAGGGGTGGAGATTGGCCGGAACTGGAGAGCTACTGGTTTGGGAGGTAGCAAGTACTTACTGGTCTAGGTAACAGCCCATTTTTTTCATAGTGGCTTTGCTTCTATCTATCTCTCTGAGAAGCCAACCTCAGGTCCAGATAGGGAGAGTTAGAGCCTAGACTCCAATCCACAGATCAGACAAGGACCCTAGCCATCCATGGTACACACTGTGACTTCTGGCAGTGCCCAGCCTCTCTGAGTCTGTTCCCTTATGGTAAAATGTAGCTGTCAATAGGCACAGTGCATTATGAGCATCTGTAGAGATGGTGCAGAGCAAATGTCACAACATCTGGAGCCCAAGAAAGCTGTTGCATTGACTATTAATAGCAGCTATTTATAAATCGTTTTCATGGATACATAACTATGTGAGCTGTAATCATCTTGAGGGACTCCCTCTGCTCTCTTGGAGGAGACGCTGGGTCTCTTTGCTTTCTGGGTAGCACTTCTTTCATTCCTACAAATCTGCGTGTTTGAGTGCATGTGCTCTGACCTCCATGACAGTTGCAGGCATGCTTTGCTTGAGCTTGGATAGTGGAATGACGTACCTCAGACCTGTGAAGACTGAGGTTCTTCAGAGCATGGGAAACGGGGGAGTAGGAGGGCGGAGCTCAGTGAGGACACACTGAAGACAGCATGCCATGAGTAACATTTGGACTGTGTAAGACTACATCCAACATGGCTCTTGGGAGTTACAGGCTCATTCACTGAGTGGTAAGTTGCCTCAGGTTTTCCACAGGTCACTTGGACTCTTGAAGAAAGTCACATCTCCTTTCCTTTGGGAAGAGCAGGAAGCTATTTCATGTCCCATGGAAAAGTTCAGGTCTCTACACTTATTGCAACTATCAAAAGAGACAGAATTATCATAATAATAGTCATAGCCAACACTGCTGCTGACTCCTGTGCTTTAGAGGACAAAGGATGGCCTCAAGGATCTCCGTGTCAGGCACCGTTTGGGAGGCTGTTGGGGCTCCCATCTCTAACATGCACTATTAAGTTCCTGCACTCAAGTACTAATGGTATGGAGGGATCTGGGGTTTAGAACCGAATAGGGTGTTTTTGACAAAGGCCTATTGCCTGCTGTTTACAGGGCCTGTTTAGTGTGCTAATAAAATAGGAAAAAATCACTTGAGTTCCTCCAAAGGCAATGCTCACAGGAAGATGATATTCGAATGAGTGGGGAACAGAAGCTTCCTCCCGTTGCCTGCCTCTCAGGCTGGAGGACTCTGAAATCATCATTCCTGTGTACGAGGCTGTCCCCCAAACCCCTCATACTCCACCCCATAATTTCTTGGCAAAACTGTGCCTTCTTCATTTGTAGCCTCCTGGCATCCTGACTGCACAGGCCAAGCTGGCTTATGTCCGCTACTTGTGGAAATAGTGTCACAGGCAGGGGAGCCAAGTCTTCAACAACAGCCTTGGGGGGACATTTTGGATCGAAACTATAGCAGAAGTAGTTCAGCAGGAACAGAGATAAAGTTTTACAAGTGGAGACAGCAGAAACTGAAGCAAATCTGCAGGGCATGGAGGAATGAGGAGACTTCCTTCATTCTCTCTCTCTCTCTCTCTCTCTCTCTCTCTCTCTTCCCTTTTATTCAGTCAGCTGATGCTGCCTTCATTTAGGGCCTGTATTCCCACCCCAGTTAAGCCTCTCTGGAAACGCCCTCCCAGACACACATAGAGGTGTGTCTCCTAGGTGATTCAGATCAAGTTCACAATGAAGAAGAGTCATCACAGTTCAGGGGCAGCTGCAGAGCAATGGGTTAGAGAAATGAGCTTATCATAATCATGGGTTCTAGACCCTGGAGGCCTGTCACAGAGGGCCATGGGCAAGGCACCAAGACCAGGGGCCAGAAGATGTGGGAGGGAGGGAGGGGAGTCGGCATTTATTGGAGTTTGCAGGGCAAAAACAAGGCAGGGCAGCCTAGACAGTTTAAGGACTGATAAGGACCCATAATAAATGGGTTTTGGATGGGGTGGTTTCTGACTGGCCTGGGGCCATGTCTGTGAGAACTTGTCTTGATTGATGACTGATGTGGAAGGGTCCAGACCACTGTGGGTGGCATCAACCCAAGGTAGGTGGTCCGGGCTATGTAAGGCAGATGGCCATGAGCCAGAGAGCAAGCCAGTAAGCAGCCTTCTTCCATTGTTTCTGCTTCTTCTCCTTCTTGAGTTCCCACTCTGACTTTCCTCAGTGATGGACTTGGAAGTGTAAGGAAAAAAATAAATAAACTCTTTTTTCCCAAAGTTGTTCTGGTCATGGTGTTTTTATGTCACAGCAACACAAAGAAGATTAGAACACTGGGTGAGATAACCCAGACCCAGAGGGATGAATGCTACATGTTCTTACTCATGGGTGGATCCTAGGGTTGAGTTTAGCTCTGTGTGCCTAACTTGGAGTAACTATAGAATCCAGGTAACTAGAAGGGGACCATTGGCAGGGAGGGGAAGAAAGACCTTAAGGAAGGGGGATACTGGAGCAAAGGAATTACTCCCACAGGCTCATGGGTTTGGACACTTGGTCTTGAACTCAGTGTGCTGTTTTTAGAGACTGTGGAACCCTTGAGGTGTGGGCCCCAGTTGGAAGAATTGGGTCACTATATTTAGATTTACATATGTAAATTTAAACTTAACTGTATCATAAGCATATTTTATATATGAGTTATAGAATACATTATACACATCTATAATCACGGATAAGGAGGGGAGGACTTTTAGGGAGAGGGATGAGAGGAAGGTGTGGAAGGTCGAGGGGAGGAATTACGTACTAAGCATGTTTGGAAAAGCCATGTGGAAGCCGCTGCTTTCTAATAGTCACGCATATTTATATGAAACCGATTGCGTGGGATTACCTGATGCAGGCGACAGTACTCCTCTCAGGTGGCACAGGTTCCTAAATAAAAAGCCCAGTGTCAGATGTGGGGTATCTGCCCTTGATTTTTGGGTCAGGGGTGTCCTGGAGACCCCTAAACAATGTAGGTACAGCTACTGTTGCTTTCAGTGGTCTTCCAGAACACAACACTAAGACCACGTTGCTGATGACACCACATGATTAGCTCACAGACAGTGGAGAAATCAAACTGGTCCTGACTAGGAAACTCCCTGCCACCTGGCTAGCTTTCATTGTATGCAGGGAGCTGGGGGGAAAGTCATCAATGTCCTACCAGGCTGTGAACCTGTGAGCTACAATAATGAATGAGACCTGCCCATGATGATTATAGATGTATATAATATAATTTATAACTCATATAAAAATATACTTATGATATAGTTTAAATTAAGAAGGGGCTTCCCAAGCACCGAGCCTAGTGATTCTGGGATTCTAACCCCACAGGGCACCGAGACAGTGGAGTACAGGCCCTCAGCCATCGCCTCAGATACCCTGAGGGCCAGGCCGGCTTCTCAGGTTTCCTAATCACTTGGGATTGGCCTTAGAAATTCCTGGCATTCTTTTTTCACAGATGATTTAAATATTTCATCCAAATGTTCTAAGTTGTGCTCAGTGAGGGGCTTTGAACTATTCAACTAAGCATTATAGAATGGCTTCGCTCCATATCACAAGAAAATGTTATTAAAAGAAAATGTTGAACAATAAAATAAATCCGTCATGGCCTCCATCTGTAGCATGGCCAGGTTTTCTTGGTCCTTTTCCAGCCCCAAGCTGCCTGTTTTACCGATAAAGATGTCAGGAAAGGGAACTATAGAAACGCCGGAAGTCAGAACCCCAGGAAATGTCAGGAAAGGGAACTAACTATAGGAACACGGGAAGTCCAAACTCCAGGCATTTCCTACTCATTAATTTTTTAAAAAGTATTTATTATACATGCCAGCTATGTACTGTCCAGGTTCCATGCAGTTTCCAGTCTAACTGGTAAGGGAGTGTGTTCTCTCCCCCAAAGAGATGAGAGAACCACGCCTTCGGCATGGGGGCGGGGCGAAGCAAGGGGGAGGTGGCTGGGAAACCATACTGAGTGCCCACACTGTTTTCATAAATGCTGAACAGTCAGTTGCATGGTTTTCTCTCTAGCCACTGTGCGGCCAAGACTGGCCAGGTACCACGGTGGAGCTGGTGATTCAAGCTTCTCTCGTCTGGAAGACAAGCATGATGCTTGGAAGGAGCAGCACATTCACAGGTAGGAGAGATAGCTCAGCAAGTAAAGACCCTTGCTCTGAAGTTTGATGGGACGCTTGTTCAGTCCCTAAGATTCACGAAGTAGAGGGAGAGAAATGACGGCCACAAATAGTTCTGTGATCTTAACATACATAGTGTGGCGTATGCCTATGCTTGGGCTCTCTTGAGCATGCAAGCACACACACACAAATAAATCAATGTAATGAAAGAAAGAAAGAAAGAAAAAAAGAAAGGAAGAAAGCAAATAAATAATTCAGAATGGGAAAACTGAATTTGGGAACTACAACCACTGGTTACAGGAATGATCCACTTTGCTCATCCTTAACTGCTGATCCTGTGAGCGCTCTCTCTCTCTCTCTCTCTCTCTCTCTCTCTCTCTCTCTCTCTGTATGTGTGTGTGTGAGACAAAGAGAGAGAGAGACCCAGAGAGAGAGAGACAGAAAGACAGACAGACAGACATGTGCATGTGAGTGAGCTTGTGTGTATTGGCGTTCTTGTGGTGCTAGTGCTTGTGTGTATGTGGAGGTCAGAGGTCAACATTGGGTATCATTCTTGGGTCTGAGACAGGGTTGATCTCTGGGACTTGGAGCTTGTTGATTAGGCTAGACCTGGTAGCCAGCAGGCCTCAGGATCCACCTGTCTCCACCTCCCTAGCACTGGATTACAAACTTGGGCCACCACACCCAGCTTTTACGTGGGTTTTGGGGATTAACCACAGATCCTCATGGATATGTAGTACATACACTTTAGGGACTGAACCATCTCCCAGCCCCCAACTTCTCATGTTAAGAACCCACAAAAATAAAACATTCTGTGGCTGACAGCCACTGACTCCATGGATTAACAGGACAAATGTTCCAGATATAACATAAAATCAAAATAATCAGCTTAGACCTCATGTGGCAGCTCCCTGACACTGTTAGTGTCCTGGACCCTTTTCCCTTTGGACTTTGCGTCTTTAGCATGTTTTCATGGTCACAAAAAGGCAACTCCAGCTACTGTGTCCATATTGCAGGTGGGAAGAGAGGAACGAGCCCAAAGCTTTTATCTTGTGAAAACATGGTTTTGTGGAGGTCTAAGGAGATGCTTCCTCCGAGGATCTCCTCCAACTCACTGGCCAGAACTCTGACTCTTGGCCACCTCTTGCTACCTCGCCAAACAGTCTGAGAAGATGAGTTTTCTCTGGCTTTTATAAGACAGGAAAGGAAAGCACAGGGGTTTCGAGTGACTTTTGATTGGCCACCCACATTTCTGCCATACTGCCGAGGTCTGGCTTTCTGCAGCTCGAAACAATGTCCAGGTGCTCTAGTCCAGCTACCAGTGAAGTGGGGGAGAGGATGCTGGGTGCTCAGGGAGGTGGCACAGACAAGGTGACATTAGGCAAGTAGCGTGCGTGCGTGCAATTTTCTCTGCACTCAACACCGCCCGGCCACCCGAGCCAGCCTGTTCCTGCTCCTTCTCCATCGCTTTGTCATTTTGATTTGAGACGAAGATTCACTTTGTAGATCAGACTGGCCTGGAATTCCTCT
This sequence comes from Rhynchomys soricoides, assembly GCA_019843965.1. Lineage (NCBI taxonomy): Eukaryota > Metazoa > Chordata > Mammalia > Rodentia > Muridae > Rhynchomys > Rhynchomys soricoides. The sequence continues at coordinate 291,530 of JADRCH010000805.1, forward strand.
TGTCTAGGATCAGTCACCACTGGTTCCCTCATTGAATTATTTTCTGCCCTTTATTGTTAATGTAGTACCTCCCTGCGTCACTGAAGGTGATGGCAAGTGAATGTCCCCACACAGCTGAGACGTGACTTACCCTCATGCTTACCCAGCCCTGACCCCCTGACCCCTTCCTGCCTCAAGTTCACCCCATCCCCACCCCATGCTCATGCTCGTCAGGGAAATGGCCAGTGCATAAAAGGGAGTGTTTTGAATTCTTGAGCAGCTGAGTTCAGTGGACTGTAACTCTCCTTTCTTCCCACTAGTAATCCCATTTCGTTCATAGGGAAACCTGACCAGACCCTTACTTCCCTGTGGCTTAAGCATGTCCCCTAACTGGATTTTTGGTGCAGATGGGACACGTTCGGTTCTTTTCTGTTTCCCAGCCAGACCTTGTGGGAATTTCAGCAACTCTTTAGCCTTCAGCTTAAATCCACTCACTAATTGCTACACACCCACCACTCCTGGCTCTCAGCAACAATCCAACGGTTCCCCGAGTACCAACCAGAGACTCTGTCTAGGTTAGACACTTTGCCAAAGCCTGTTTCTTTCTCTTGGTGAGTTTAGATGTTTGGAGTGCCTTAGAAACTGGGGCTTTAAAAGTGACTATTCATGAAACTTCAGGGGATGCAAACCAGCAGGGGAAGTTTCACAGGCATTCCTCTGTCCCCTGTCAGACTCAGCAGTAGTCAGCAGGGTGACATGAATACCTTTGAGTTGTCCCCAAATTGCATTTTGTAGCTGCTTTCTAAAAACCAGGATCTAAAGGTTTTCCTCTTCATCCCTCCAAGCCCACAGGACATGTTACCCTATTTTCTTGCATACAGTTGACTCAATAATAACTTTTCTAAAGTTGGGAGCCGGCCACTGCCAGCTCTGTGCAGAGCTGGTGCTTTTAGTCCACTACAACCTGGATCACTCTTCATGCCCTCATAGGCCAGGCTGCTGCTGACTGGATTCAGACTCTGTGTCTGTAACTCACCCAGCCCCCATTCACATGTGGAAAATACTACAAAGTGCAAGTTCTCGTGAACTGTACACATAACCTCCCGGCTCTGTTTAAAATAGTTTAAATCTTTGAGCACCCTTGTTGTTTGACTAGAAGGAAATTCATTTTTAGGGATGCAGGAGGATCCTCACAAGTTTGGACAAAAATGCTGGGGGTGGAGGACTGGTATAATACTAAAGTACCTGAAGCTTCTATCTCTGCCACTGGTCCACATAGGGTCTTTCTTGGTCCTTTTACTTCTGGTCTTTCTGTCTTTGCTAGCTGGAGATCCTTGAAGGCTTAGGCCTGATCCCAGTCTCCCCAGCACCACATGGCCACAGTTGTGTCATCTACAACACTGGCATGAAATAATGTGTGTGCCTTTTCTTCTCTAAACACTTGGCCCCAGCCTCTCCAGTCTGCAGAAAATTGCTTCTTGCTTCCCTCTGGATTGTAGCAGAGCTTTTCTGTCTCTCCTAACCCCAGGTATCCCCCAGATGTCTTCTGAGGGACAAAGCTTTCTCCAAGGTAGAAAAAACCTTTGTCTTTAAAGTCATTCTGCTTTCTACCTTCTACTTTATTCAGCCAACATCCATTAGTGTACCTGCCCTGACTCTTACAGTATTGAAAGATTTCTGTTCTGGTTGGTAAACAGTATGGTGGCCCTTGCAGAACATGGTAAAAGAAATCAATTAATAATTAAATTTTAAATTAATGTCATTAACTAACCATGACAGGATGTCACCAGGGTCTTTGATAGATGGGCCTCCCATGTACTTATTTATTACAAAGCATTCCCTGCTGTGTGCCACTCAGTCTTATCACTATGGAAATCATGGTTATTCCCTGATGCTAATAATCGCTGCTTCAGATGTATCATTTGCACATTATAATTCTTGCATACATTGTAAACGCAGTGTTTCAATATTTACAAGTTGGGGAATTCATCAATAAAATATCAAAAACTATCTCAGAATAGAGAGACAACCGACTGGGGATACACTTACTAATGTTCCATTGCCAGTCACACACCCAGTCACTTGCACCTATCGAGGACACAAGGATGTTTATCATAAGCTGGAGGGTCTGCCACATGTCCTGAATGCCCTTCACACAGGGAGAGAACCAGGACAGGAACACACTTTTTATTTCTTCAATATAAAACAGTCTTATGATTTTAACAAAAACATGGTTTTCCCGCCGTTGTTTCTGACAAGACAGACTCAAATGACACTCAGAACTGACTCTTAAAAGACTGTGGGGGACCTGACTATGTCACCCCCAAACAGGAATAATCACTGAGTTGAAAGCAATGAAGACAGGGCCTATGCAGGAGAGCTCTGCTCTCTGTCTACCTGCTTAAAGGCAGGAGACAGACTCAGACAGACAGACGGAAGACTCCACTCCATCCAATGCAAGTGAATTCACATTCTCCTACCATGGAGAATAGGTGACCACAATTACAGGTCTGGACCTTACTGGCCCAGAACCCATCTACCCAAATGAACCCATGGTTGTCCCCCTCCTGCTCTTTGCTCTCCTCCAAGTCACCACACCTGCATACTCAATGTCCTTTTCCTCTGCCTAGTCACCTCTCAGGAAATGTGCTGGCATTTGAAGATATTATATAAGTTGGGGTTCAAAGCCACCTCTTTGAGAACTCCTCATTCTCTGTGTCTCTCCCATGGGTATATGAAATATACATGTTAGTAAATTTCTATTTGCTTTTGCTTTGTAAATCTTTCTTTTGTCATAAAGGTCTCTTGCAAACTAAGAAGCTAGAAGGGCTTAAAGATTTGTTATTAATCCCTATAACCCCCCCCACATTCATCAGTGTGTCAATCACATTATCTAAAGGTTTAGGATTTAATTTTTAAAATTATAATTATCAAAGATTGATTAAAAATATATTTTTATACAATAAGACATTTGAAAAAATCTTCTGAATTAAATAAATGTTGATAAAAACAATTTAAAATTCTATGAAAACATACTTCAGATGTTAAAACTACCTAGCATGTACTTAAGCATAATCAGGCATTTCAAACATGAAACATTTAATAGTCATTAAAAAATAACTGTCTATATAAGTTATACATTCATTTTAAATTCATCGTTCCACTTGTTGGAAAACATACCTATTAAAGTGAGAAAGCAACTTATTTGACAGGTTATAAATCAAGACAGTAAAATATTTATTTTCTAGGAAATTCTCACATACAGCATTTTAATAATTTACTTAAAATGAGATATTTAAACTCTTTTGATCTTGTGGAGTTGAGACTAACATCTTAGACAATATATTAAACTTTATCATTCAGGCTTCAGAAAAATGGCACCAATGGGAAACATGCCATGGAAATCCCTTATACACACTATGCTCATGTCTACTAGAAAGAAAGTCTGGCATTTCAGCCAAGATCTCAGAAACACCCCAGAATGCTTTTTCATTAGTGTATACTAAGTGTTACTCATTTCATTAGTGTATACTAAGTAAAGAGTTTCCGGACCCAGGAAGACAAACATTGCATGTTCTCTTTCACAATGGGGCCTAGCATCAAATCTTGAGATTTGTGTGTCTAACTTGGAAAGAATGTAGAATTTAGAGGTGTCTCAGAGACTGGCAAAGAACGAGGGATATTGTCATTTGTTCTGGGTTGCCTACCAGAACTTGATAAGACTCTATTGCAGAAAACAAGTTGGTCACAGGACATGGAGAAATCAAGCTGGCATTGATCAGGGAGCTTCCTGTCTGCTGTCTATCTTTCATAGTACTTGAAGTTGCTATGCAGGCTTCTGGGTGTATGTGTGACTCATCAACAGTCTTACCCAGCTGTGAACCCAATGAATCTCAGTAATGACTGATGTGGCACAACAGTGGCATGAATGTTAAAGGGGTAACCAGCTGCTTCCTGTTTGGTTTTAAGGTCTGTTACAGGAGGAAACTCATATTTGCTCCTATATATCTGGCCAGAATCCATGGCTGGGGAATTGTGACTGCCCAGAGGACAAATCTCTACACTTATTTTGCTAAATGAAACAGTATCAAACTGTCCTCTAACTTTGTATCTCTACACCTATAGGTTAGTGCAGCTCTTGGATCTCATGGGAGAAGTGGTTTTGTGCAGCGGAGGGCAGTGAATGCAAACACCCAACCTGTCAAAGTGCAATGGAGTGCTCAGCCACCCACAAATGGACCATCACATCTCACTTCTCCCTAAGTTTCAGGGACCATCACGGAGAGGTGGCAGAAGAGAGGACCAAAATCTGTAAGATCCAGAGGTTGAGGAGGCTGGGAGCGAAGCATTCTTTTCTGTACATAATCTGATGCTCTGAGATGCACCCCAAACCACTGTGTGTATCTAGATTCCCAGGGGACTTACTCGGTAGTCATCTTTCAGGACATTTCTTCCTGCTGCCTGGGCTGACTCATCTGAAAGCCACGTTCTATCTGCAGGATCGGAACTTTTTTTTTTTTTCCATTAAGTGATTCTGATATAAATTTCTAAGATGCTAACCACTGTGGCAGAGGCACATATATCAGTCCCTAACATTTACGGATTGACTGGGTACCAAGTGCTGCAAGGTCCTGTTGGGTTTGAAGACACTCATTGCTAGTCAGGTTTTATTTAAGGAGGCTAAGAAAGTTGGAGGTAGGAGCGAGTCTGCTCTCAACAGTATATGTATGCTTTTAGCAATGCCTCAGAGCAACACAGAAACACTTGCTGCTGCCTTGCCTTATCCCAACACTGCCCAGTTTCCCCTAATCCCAAGGTCAGATGGAGCAGGATGGTGGAGGATGCCAGGGATCCTGTGAGGGGCTCAGGGTAGATCTGTAAAGGCATCCTAGATCAGATCATTACAGTTTGGGAAATCTCCCTAAGCAGGACCCAATCAACAGAAGCCCACCGCTCCCTCGACCAAGTCCCCTCACTCCCCAGTCTGGTGTGCACGAACCGCCTGGAAGCCTAGGGGCGGCAGACGCGTCATCGCCATAGCCTTCCGCCTTCCCACTCGCTCCGGGCGCACGTGCTCAAAGAGTCCCTGCCCCTCCCGCCTCCGCGCGCGGGGCCGCAAGTTTCCTACGAGAGGCGGGTGCGCACCGCGTCTCCTCGCCGCCGCCTCCCGGGCCCCCGCCGCCGCAGTCTCCGCCCGCAGGGAGGGCGCGCTTCGGAGCCGGCGAGGGTGGGGCGCCGCGAAGGAGTGGTCCCAGCGCCGCAGTCCTCGCGGCGTCCGCGACAGCAGCAGCAGCAGCAGCAGCAGCAGCAGCAGCAGGTGGAGCCCCGCTCAGCTGCGAGCAGCACTTGGCTGGAACCCCGCGTCGCAGCCGCCCGGCCGGGAGCTGGCCCTCTAGGCTGGAGCCCACGCCGCCCCGGTCCGACCCAGTTTCCTAGGCACCGGGTTCCCGAAGCCGGCGGCCGGGGAACGCGGTTGGGACCGGGGTCGGATGCATCTCCGTGCGCATAGCTGCGCTGGGAGACCCCAGCCCGGGGCGCAAGGCTAATGGGACCTGGCCCCATCTCGGCCACCTAGAGGCGTGTGTTCCGGGGACAGAGCGGCCGTGGGATCCGGAGCCCGGGCACCTGGCCGGACGCTGTTGAAGTCTGGGTGGCGTGCTCGCCCCACCTTTTTGCTCGGGCACCGACAGAGAGGGCTCTTTCCAGAGGACCGCACCTCCTCGCCTGGTCCTGAGTGGAGTCCTCGCACCCGGTGCCTGTTGGTCTCTCTAGTTGACACCGGTCTGCAGGTGTTCTCTGCTGGTTAGGGTTCTTCTTCGTCTAGGGGAACAGTTGCCGCCAGCCAGCGACATTCTGTGCCTGTGGGCGCTCCAGGTCCTGGGTCTCCAGTTCTGCCGGAATCGTCCCGGCTTCGCTGACCCTCAACTCTGTCTCTGCTGGTCGCGGGTGCTCCTGGCCGTTTGGTTTTTGCCGGGAGTGTGCAGACTAGAGATCTTTCTGGCTCTCATTTGGGAAGGCACTGGTCTCCAGGGAGCGGCTTTGTGTGTGGTGGGATCCGGGGTCCTCAGCCATGGCCTTCACTTTCGCTGCTTTTTGCTACATGCTGTCCCTGGTGCTCTGCGCTGCGCTCATCTTCTTCGCTATCTGGCACGTGAGTAACCTGCAGCGGCTTCTAACTCTCATGTACCCCAAAGACCCCACCCCACCTCCATGCCCACCCCATTTCCTCTTTCCACCCGCCTTTTAGACATTGCAGGCGTGGGCGCACCGTGAAGCCAGGCAGAAGTATTTGCTGGGCAGACCTTGTCCATCTCCCCTGTCCCGGGGCAGGAGACACAGTTCTTGGCATTCTGAGGCCAGGCGGTACCGGTACTCGGTGTCTACCTGCCTTGGCTGGAGCCTGTGGCAGGTGGAGCCTCTCTGCGGGGCACATTCCTGGGCGTGGCAAGGTGTCCCAGCCGGGCCAGTAGTGGCTCGAAACGGTTTGCCGGGTTCCCGCACCCCCCACCCCTTCCCTCCTGTCTGCAGGAGAAGCGCTGCTGGTGTCCCAGGCAATTAGTCAAGTAACTATAACAACTAAACATTTAAAATGTCAGCATCTGTGGTGGGTTGCGTTTAGACATAATTGGAGACAAAGTGAAAACACAACCAGAGCGCCTTGTAAGAGGAAGCACGGAGAGGCCAGGCAGGAGGGGAGGGAAATCGAGAGAGATGGGTGGGGAGGAAGGAAGACCAGGATAAATACGGTTCTAGGTGCTGTAGATCTGGCCAGGTCCCATCATCCCTAGGGCACAAGCTTCCACCCAGCATGGAGAGGAGACAGGTCCTAGGTCATCAGGTGTAGTGTGTGGTGTGGTGTGGAGCTGCGGACTCCTGAAGGGGAGGAAGGAGGAAGGCGCAGGAGGACTTGGTCTCCTGGGGACTGGGCCACATTTCACAAACCCTCGACCCCCCAGCTTCCTTCCGAGGCTGCTTAAGGCCCCCATTCTCACCCTGGGAAGACTGATGAGAAGGGCCAAGATCCCAGTGCCTGACAGACATCATTAACAGCATTGCCCTTCCAGCAGGGTTGGGTGATGGAGGGACCCTGAGACCAGCATCTGGAGGCCCGGTTCTAGGGAGCCTTCGAGAGATTGTGTACAACAGGAGATGACCCGGAAGGAAGAAGATTGGGGAGCAGTTGAGATGCCCATGTGAGAGGGTTTAATCTTAAAATATAACCGAGTCTCCTGCTCTAAGGGGCCAAGTGACAAGGAGCAGAGGGAGCACACCTGGGGAGGAGGAAGGGACTTCTAACCACTGGTCTCTGAAAAGACACCCAGTAGATCACCTTTAAGCTTGCATAATCACTTACCATCTGGTTTAGGGTTACGGAGATAAGGGGGGGGGGTCGGGTGAGGGAATTTGGGTGCTAATGGACAAACTCTTAGATGGGATGGGATTTTGTCCTTTCTGCCCTGGAATGCTGGGTCTGTTCTACTACACACAGTTAGACTTTGGGGATATTGGAGAGGCAGAGAGAGAGGGAGGGAAGGAGGGAGGGAGGGAGGGAGGGAGGGAGGGAGGGAGGGAGACAGACAGAGATCCACCTTCCCACCTTCCCTTGATAGGATGAACAGGGATTCAAGGTAGGAAGTGCTCCAACATAAGCAGAGTTCTGCTTCCTTGTTCTAAAGGAACTTTCTCAGCTTCTTCGCATTTGGAAAAGCTAATACATTCTTGAAGGCTAGTACTTAATTTGGTGTTTCTTGCTGGTTTTGCTTTGTCTAGAGGGTGGCAGGTCCTGAGAGCACCCCTGACTCCTTCAGACTTGATGTTCACTGCACTGTCTCCTGAAGTAGGGTGGGTCACCAGAAAGAAGTCTCTTCTTTCCCTCAGAGTGTGTGTGTGTGTGTGTGTGTGTGTGTGTATGTGTGTGTGTGTGTATGTGTGTGTGTATGTGTATGTGTGCGTGTGTGTGTGTGTGTGTGTGTGTGTGTGTTTGGGGAGGGTTATACAAAACTCTAAGACCAGCTAATAAAGTAGATGATTTGGGCAGCTAAGTTGAGCAAGAGATGTGAGAATGACAGCTGCATGTCCTAGAGATCCTGTGCTGGCCTCTGCCCCCAACTCTGTTCTCCGAATCTGAGGGGTACAAATCAAATACCAAACCAGGTCCTGTTCGCACCCCTAGTGGAAATGAGGACACAGTGACAGCAGGGTCAGTCCCTGTTCCCTAGTCTTTTCCTTCTCTCTCTGAATCAAGCAATCCAACCCCCACCACGGAGATCTGGTACCTGAACACTAAAAGGGGGACTCAGAAATAGTCTGACTTCCTGATACACACGCACTGTGCTTGTGGGTTATTGGTTGAATGGTTGTAATCATTTCAACCAAAAATTTAGGGGTGTTAGTAAGTAGATGGTGCATTTGCCGCCTTCTTCCTCCTCCTCCTCCTCCTCCTCCTCCTCCTCCTCCTCCTCCTCCTCTTCTTCTTCTCCTTCTTCTCCTTCTTCTCCTTCTCCTTCTTCTCCTTCTCCTCCTCCTCCTCCTCCTCCTCCTCCTCCTCCTCCTTCTTCTTTTTTTTTTTTTGGTTTTTCGAGACAGGGTTTCTCAGTGTAGCCCTGGCTGTCCTGGAACTCACTCTATAGACCAGGCTGGCCTCGAACTCCGAAATCCTCTGCCTCCCAAGTGCTGAGATTAAAGGCATGTGCCACCACTGCCCAGCACATTTGCCTTCTTTCCAGCATATTATATTTCTACACATTTCCTGATCTGGTGAGTCATACTGATGGCTTAGTATGTATTGGCATCCCAAGTAACGCATTGGCATTAAATAAACATCAGTTAAAATGCCAGTCACCCTGGGCTAAAAGAGATGCAGGGGGCATTTTTCCCTCCCCTTTTCCCAATTTATTTGTATATGTACATACCTATTTAAGGGGAATAACGGAAGTTACTATTTATCCACTGTGTAGTTTGGAGAGAACTTGTCAGGTGTATCTCTGGTTAGCCTGCCTCCCCTCCCCCACTCTCCCCTGGATGTCTAGAAGCGAAGATCGATAAGGCTGGTTAACAGCACATTTTAAGTCTTGAATTTTTTTTTTGCCTTGAAAAATCTATCTGCATTGTTTTCAAATGAAGTTACTTCACATCAGCCACCATCTTTGAGCACATTTGTCTTGCTTGCAGAAACAAAGAAAAGCTGAGGTTTTGTTGTTGTTGTTGTTTGCTTGTTTGTTTGTTTTTAGGCCATGGCTTTGTGTTTTTCATGTATCTTGTCTCTTACCTGGCAGGGCATCCTTTAGTCCCCACAGATGACAATTTTACACATGAAGAAACTGTGGCTCTGAGAGATTCCGAAACTTGTCCAAACTTGTGCTGCTAGTACGCGTTAGACTCAGGATTTGAACTGAGTCTGTGAGACTCTTACGGCCAAGTCCTTTCCCCAGCTGTAATCACTGGCTTTGAATTATTGATTTAATAATAGTTTCTACCCAAAACACTGCTTTCTAGGTAAGTAAGATGTTTAGAGTTAGAATTTCTGGCTGGAGTGTAACAAGGCTCAGGGTGTTGACATGTAGTCCACACTGGCCTGGAACTCACGATCACCCTACCGTCACCTCTAAAGCCCTAAGGGCTGCAGGCATTTACTAACCACGCCCAGCTCTGTGCATTCCTCTTTAAAAGAAGAACTTCTGTTTCATCTTCTTACAAATTAGACTTTTACTTACAAAAGCAAAAGGATACAGGATCATTTCCAAAAAGTTCGAAAACACAACAATTGCAATGAAAAAGCCACCACCCACCTTTCCGACCATAAAAGATCAGATTGGGTGGGGTGTGTGTGTGTGTGTGCACGCACATTTTAAATGCTGTATGTGGATGTTTAGAAGGGAAAATCTCACAAGTGTTCTGAACGGTTCACTCTGTGGAGTGATGTCTGTTTCCAGTCAGTCTGAGATGAACAGTGTTTACTCACAGCTCAGAATCTTTTCTGCTCCAGCTTGGCCGAGGCTGTTTGCAGACAGTCTCATTATATAAACACAGATGAAGCCGTTCTTTGGAAAGATCAAAGATGAATTACCATTTATTTCAGACTTTTAGTTTTCTAGGTTTTTTCACATCTATCTATCTATCTATCTATCCATCCATCCGTCTGTCCACCTGCCCATCCACCTGCCCGTCCATCCATCCATCCATCCATCCATCTATGTGCATTGGTGTTTTGCCTGCATATATGTCTGTGTGAGGGTGTCAGATCCCCTGGAGGTGGAGTTTCAAACAATTGTGAGCTGCCATGTGGGTCCTGGGAATTGAACTCAGATCCTTTGGAAGAGCAGCCAGTGTGCTCTTAACTGCTGAGCCATCTCTCCATTCCTATTTTCCAAGTTTTTAATTTCTAGATTCCCTCTGAACTTTGGTAATTTGCAAATAAAATTAGTTCCCAGTGAAGCTCTCTAGAAAGACTTGATGTATCACCTCATCTTGAAATGGGTTTGGGCCCATGGTGACACTTGCCCTTGGAGTTTGAATGGACCTCACAGGTAGTAATGAGTACCAGTCTGCTGAGGGGCAAGTTTCCCTAGACAAAGTGTCTTCATTGCTGAACCTTTCAACCAGTTCTAGCCTGTCACAGACCCAGCCACTAGGAATAGGTATTAGTTTCTCCAGTTACCCATCCATAAAAAAGGAGAGGGGGGTTGTTTTGTGAAGCAGGACTCCTGGGGCTCACTGTAATCTTTCCCCCAGAGGCCCTCTTTGACCTGCTCTGAGCCAGGGGCAAACATGAACACTTTCCAGGGCTTCCCTGGCTTCTACTGCTGGTCTGTTTGAATAAAGCCATCCTCCTGTATCCAGGGTAAGCCACCTGCAGCAGCTGCCTGCCCTTTCCATCCCCTGCCCCCCCCCCCCATGGTCTCTCTCCATCTCTGCAGATAGAGAAGAACCTTTTCTGCCCATCCTTGTTCTCCACAGCTGAGGATGATCCTGGGGGCACAGAGATGCTTAATCGTCTTTACAACAGATTCTCTCTCTTTGCCTGGTCCACTTCTGGCTGCTCTTGGAGACCACACCCTGGGTAGCAAGGGAACATGCATCCTTTTACAGACCTTTGGAACCTGGAGAACCACAACTGAGGCAAAGAAGACCGACCATTTGGGTGGCTCGTGACCTGTGATACTAGTTGGGGGTCTTCCCACAAGGAGATGGGGAGCACTGATGAACCTGGGGGACACTTTCCATCTGCTGTGGTATTTGTTTCTTGTTTCAGCTTGTGGTGAGTGCTGGCTGGCCCACTCCCAAAGCCAGTCTTGTCACAATTGTATCTCCATCAATCATGTTGTAAGAACAGAGGAGGGGACAGAACTCGGAGGCTCTGGAAACAAGCCAGTGCTGGCTGGCAGAGCTTCCTCAGTTGCTGATGTTTCCAAAGCTTCCTCAGTTGCTGATGTTTCTCCACCAAAACAGTGTCTTCTGACTCTCCAGTCTCTGAGCAAAGGCAGGTGAAGCTCTGTGGACTTATCATTGGCGTTTCTACCTGTACCAACTCTGAGACCATACTTGGCTTTCCTCCTGTCCCCTCCAGCCACTTCATTCCATTCTCAGCTGTGCACTCCTGTGGCTCTGTGCTTTATTCTCTGGACCTGTTTTCTTCCATTAACTTCCTTCCCAGAAGGTGAGAAGTACCTCATTTTCCCATCAATGTGCTGTCTGGACAGCATCTTCTCCACCCTTTGCCGTCACTGTTGTCCGCTTCTGTGGGCCACTCTCTGAAGGATCCACCAAGGATTGGACGTAGTCATGGACACATCCTTACATCCTATGTTGTAGTTGGTCACCTGACCTCCTGTCAGAGACTACTTATGACCTCCTGACCACACATCTGCCTATTATTCCAGGCAGCCCTCTAGAATGCTTCAACTCTGTTTGGGATCCTTATTTTGACTGTAATTTCCTCTTTTCTCAGGACATTGTCCCTTGAGGACATGGTTCTCTTTAAGCTCATTCATCTCTTAGTTCATCTGTGCATATCTCCTTTATGTTACCGTGTTACCTTTGTGGTGGGAGCCCTCTGTTTAGTGACAATTTTGGAGTTTTGGTTTCTTTGAAAAAGACAGAAATAGTATGGGAATATATTTTCTTTTTAATCTCAGGTGTGAGATGTGGGACTACTTCAGCTTGTCCAAATCAGCTGACTATGATTTGCCTTGTGCTTGAGCAGGGGTGTGATTTTTCCAGTTGTAGATAGTCTCTGTGATTGTGTGTCGTTTGGAATTCTGGGGACTTTTCAGAGGGTATATAAATGCTAGGGCTCTGAGAAGTGGGGGGTGGGGTGTCTTTGGTTGTTGTTGGTTGTGGTTTGTTACATAGTTTCATAGTTGTGCATAAAGAAGAAATAAGAAGAAATCAGATATCCTGATGATGAAGATCTAACTTGCCCCAAGGAACCTGATGCCCCGAATCAGCAGGAAGTAGTCTAGTTCTGGGCCAGGCTTGATTTGTTCTTCCTGGGAGCATCGTATCCCATCAAAACTGGCCTCCTGGGTTTTTATCTCACCGGACTAAATCCATGTGCTGTAACCCTCTCCAGAGTGAATTCCAGTAGTGGAGAGAATTTCTGCATGCCATCTCCAGAATAAAACCCTTTCTGGCCTCTCTTACCCACAAAGCTTAGCAGGCTTCCAAAGCTAGGTCCAGTTAATGGTTTCACCCCATTTGGCATCATCTGTTCCAGTCAGTTCCCAAACGGGCTCTTACACTTCCCTGGAAGGCTGTCTTCTCATCCTTAATGTGTTGGCTGGATTCCAGTCCGACATTTCCCAAGAAGTTTCCACTGCCCCTCACTTATTTCCCCTGTTCCCCTTACATCTCAATGTTCTGCTGGTCTCGCAGCACTGGGCTACAGGTTCCTGGGGATTGGAATGGCTCCCATCTGTTGTGGCCTCAATACCCAGAGCATGGGTGGTATGATCCGAGCTGTTACTTCGGAATAAGTCAGTTCAGCATCTGGCTAATTTACTGGGCCAGCCAAGCTTGACAAACTCTTCCTTGATGAATAGTTTCCTAAACTTACAATAGTCTTACAGATGGTTTCTAAAATTATTTATTCCTGGACCTGCAGGAGGCATCTCAGGTCTGGTGGCTCTGTCTGCGAGGGAAGGTTCCCTCTTGTTCAATTGCTGTGAAGAGACAGCATGACCAGGCCATTTACAAAAGGCATCACAAAAGGCATTTAATTGGGGGCTTGCTTACGGTTTCAGAGTGTTAGTCCATGTTTATCATGGCAGGAAGCATGGTAGCTCACAGGCATGATGCTGGAGCAATAGCTGAGAGCTTCCATCTGATCTACAGTCACAAGGGAGGAAGAGAGTGAGACTGGGCCTGGCATGAGCTTTTGAAATCTCAAAGCCCACCCCCACCCCTACCCCCAGTGACACATCTTCTTCAACAAGGCCATAGCTCATAATCCTTAAACTGTCTACCAGCTGGGAACCAAACATTTAAATATGTGGGCCCTGGGGCTCATTCTTATTGAAACCACCACAGTAATGAATGCTAGTCCAGTATCCTCTGGGCAGAAGGAAGATGCTCAAAGGGACAAAGCAGGAGGGTGAAGGTGAAGTACACCTCAAGGGATGGAGGCTCAACAACAATCTCATCAGGAAAGCTCTGCTTGCAAGGTCTATGAGACAGTGACTTCAGCCCAGGAGGGTTGCATACTGGGCATTGTATCATGATCTCAGCAGTTGATGCTGTGTGGTAGATAGCAGACCCACCGGGTAGCAGTGATACCCATTTGTGTCTTTGGATGATGAGATGTGTCATGTGGTACACGCATGAGACTGTGTGTTCCCTTGAGCCCAGAGCAGGATGTCGAGTACCTTCCTCTACTGGCTTCTATCCTACTGTCTTGAGGTGGGTCTCTTACTAAACTAAAGCTTGCATTTTTGGCTAGGCTGAGTGGTCAGTGAGGTCTTAAAATCTGCCTATTTCTACTTCACAGTGATGGGGTTTACAGGCATGCACAGCCATGCCTGTTATTATTATTATTATTATTATTATTATTATTATTATTATTATTTTTAACGTAGGCTCCATGGATTCAAACTCAGGTCCTTATACTTGCAAAACAAATATTCTTACTCATTGAGCCATCTCACCAGCCCGTGATGCCCATCAAGATTTTATTACATTTATTATTGTATGTATATGTACATGTGTGTGCATACGTACACAGCCACAGCACATGCGTGGGGGTCAGAGGACAGCTTGTCACTGTTCTCTCTTTCTACCATGTGGGTCTTAGAGATCATACTCAGGCTGGCTGTCACACTTCGTGGCAAGTGCCTTTTCCTGCCATGCCATCTCCCCGGTCCCTGTGAGACCCATTTCTGATCATAATTGTGAAAGACACCATTCCCTCACCACTTGGTGACCAGATGTAGATAATCTCCTTATGGCTTATGGGGGCAAATATTAAATTCTAGCTGATGCCTTTGCAGTTTGGTTGTTTTATCTTATGGTGGCTTAAGGGACCTTAGAAAGGAAACAAAATTGTTCTGAATAGAGGAGAGACACCAAGTGAGTCCTGCTACAGATGGGGAAGCTGTTCCCATGCATTCCAACCTCAGATCTGGGTGGTGGGTTGGTGCTAGGGCAGTTGCTACTTGGAGGGGGGGTGTCATTCATGTACAGGGTCTGAATCTTCGTGGGTGACTGAGACTTCTGTATGTTTAATAGCACTGGGAGTCTGATTAAATCCCATAAAGGTCATGAAAACTCCCAAGTGCACAATTAAATCCTGAGTTGGTCTCTGAATACCAATGCAGAACTTAATGATGAGGCTGGCAAATATTTTTAATTTAGCATCGAAAGAGAGGCAAACACAAGACTTTCTTACATTTGCTAAAATAAAGCTGAAACTCAAAGCATGAAAAAAGCATCCAAGTCAGGGGTGGGCTGATAGAATGAAATGGGGTCACCAGCATTTGTGTGTACACGGTGTGGTACCTGTGATGGTTAAGTGTCAGCTTGATTAGAACTAGAATCACCTGGGAGGAGAGTCTAAATGATGAATTGTCAACATGGGGTTGGCCTATGGACCTGTCTATGAGGGACTGCCTTAATCAGTGTGGGACTATCAAGCCCACCGTGGGCGGCACTATTTCCTAGGCACCGTTCCTGAACTGTTTAAAATAGTAGAGAAACAGCTGAGCACAATCAAGCGAACATGAGTATATTCTCCTGTGTTCTCACAACCATGAATGCAATGAGTCTAGCTGTTTGAAATTCTTTCCTTGATTTCCCCACACAATGATGAACGGTTACCTGGAATTGTAAGCTGACACAAACATCCTCACCCCAACCCCAAGTTACTTTATGTCAGGATGTTTTATCATAGCAACGGAAATGAAACTCAAAACAGCACCCTAGACATTAAAAACCATCAGAGGCTTGGTTAGATAATCCTGCAGAGGGGCATGGGGTTGAAGACTCAGCTTAAGGTCTTCTGTGGTGGATGAAGTTGCTGTCAGAAGATACTGGGCATTGGAGACATCAGCCTACCTTTGATTAGTCTCCCACTGGTCACCATCTGAGGGCCCAGCACCACAGCCAGACGTTGACCCTTGGACATGTTTGTTTATTACTCTTGCCACAAGGAAAAATCATGTCTCCTGGATCTAAATTCTGCTTGTTCTTTTCTATTGTATGCCTCTGTTTCCATTTTTATCCATTCTTCCTTTCAGTCTGTCACCTGCTCCCATGACATGACAAACTTGGGTGCTCATTTGTACGTGTGTGTGTGTGCTTGTGTATTCATATATTTTCACGTGTGAACATATGCCTTGGCTTCTCAACAGGTGTAGAAGCTGACCATAACAACATGCTTACAGTCTTACTGAGAGTTTTAAGGAACATGTTGGATGCATGCTGAGCACATGGCTGGTGGGTGGTGGCCTTCAGACTGTTGGCAGGAATAAGTCACCTCTGGGAGCTTCATTTTGGCCTGTGGAACCAGAAGCTTATGTGTTTCTCATTTGAAGATGAGGAGCCGAAGCTTTGGGGATACTGGAGACCCCTGCAAAGCAGAGCCCATCAGTTGTCCCTGTTGGGTAGTATGTGCAGGGATGAGCACAGCACACACTGGGATGCTCCTGCATCTTCCCTGTGCCTGGAAGAGGCATTGTGGTATGGAGCTGACTGCTTCCTTCTGTCTGAAGAACTTGCACAGTGTACCTATTTGGTCCAGAGTTCAGGAGCACAGATACCATAGCCTGAGAGAATGGTGTCTCTAAGGCTCCCTGGATGCTAAACCTGTTACCTCAGGATTTGGCACTTTTGGAGGGTTTTTTTCTTTTTCTCTCCCTCCTTTACAAAGGCAGTTCATGTTTTCTTCCATGTATACGCATTCCAGATACTCCGAGAGTCCACATCACCAACATCACCATTGTTCTCTAGTTAGTGTATTATCTTGCTTTCAGGTTGGGAGGGATAGAGGTTTGGCTAGAGTGAGGAGGGCCTTGCTACCTCACACACACAGGCAGGAAGCCATGAAAGAGGCACGGGTGGGAACGTGGCCAGCTGGATTGCCCCTACAGCTTTCCGCCTGTAGGTGGGCTGTTCATGTTCTCCTGGCTGCTCAGGGTGGACAGCATGTGTGCAGCTCAGCAGGGCAGGGGAAGAGTGGAAAAGCAGCTGACTGTCAGAGGAGGGGTGCAGGATGGCCCCTGGTAAGGCACAGCTCACAGCTCTGTGAGTGAAGAGTTCCTCCCCTGCTCACTTGGCCTGGCTCTTTCCCCACCTCCAGATTCTGTCCCACAATCCTGGCAGCCAGGGCCACGTGGCTCCAAGGGTCCTTGGAATATGGGCTCTGTAGCCCAATCCACCCTGCAGCTATTCCGAGACCAGACCCTTCCATAACTACCTGGCTCTGACACCAGCATCTTAGAATCATAAGTTGGACAAAGGATAGTGCTAGAGTACCTGAATCATAAAATGATCCTTGAAAGTATAGTGTTGGCAAAATGTCTCTGTGACATTTGCCAGGCCCCGAGTTCAGTTCTTGGCACCAGAAAAACAACCATAAACAAGCAAAACACAATTAGCCCACTGTCGCTGAAGGCTTGGCCATGGCCTCGATATAGTCAGGCACATGAAGGGCAGGAGCTGGCTGCTTCCTTCTTTCTCTGGAACTTGTGCAAATGCCATCAAATGAGTACCGGACTGGACTGTCTTCTGTCCAGCTGTCAGTTAACTGGTCTTGTGCATGACTAGACTTAGGCTGGCTCCCCAGGTTGCCTGTTTCCTTTGGTTCTGTCCTGTATCTACCCATGACTAAATGTCCCCTACTAACGCGAGAGAAAGGGGTCTTATTAGCGCTGCAGTTTCTACCCTGGGGTCTGTATAGCTTCCCTAACATCTTTAAATTTGATTTTTTTTATTGTGGTACAATACAGAATATATTTATTGTCTTAACTGTTTTAACTCTTAAACACGTAAGTGCATCAAGTGTATTTGGTCCCCATCCACCACCCATCTCCAGAACTTCACCTCTATACTGAAACCCACCCACCAAATAGTAACCCCCATTCCCCTTAGTACTGGCATCTGCCTCTCCACTTTCTATGACGTATATACTTTCTTTATATATGTAAGGTATCCTACCTATATAAATTGAGCATGCAGCATTTTTCCTTTCTGCCTGGCTTATTTCACTTAGCACAATGCCTTTAAGGTCCAGAAACGAGATGGCATATATCACAATTGAATCCTTATTAGATGGTGTGATGTTCCATTCGAAGTCCGTGCTATATGTTACATATACATTCATCCATCAGTGTACACTTGGTAGGATGCTGAGTCTTGGTTGTTGACTGGATTGAGAGATGCCCAGAGAGCGAGTCACACTCTGGGCGTGGCTGCGAGGGCCTTTCCAGATTCGACTTGCACATAGGTAGGCAAACTCAAAAGACTCACCCTGAGTGTGAGTGGCCCCAAATAGGCTGGGACATGGATGGAACTAAAGTTTGGAGGAAGAGGAGAGAGGGAAATCCTGAACAGTGGCACACCGTTCTTCTAGACTGGGTATTTTTGTTTACCTGTTGCCTCTGTCTTTGCTTGTGGCGTCACCATGATTCTTTGGCCTTTGTCAACTCACAGTGAGTTTCTAGGGGATTTTATGCCTCCAGCCTGAGTCTGGGGATGAATGTTGGTTCCTCTAACTCTGTCCAGCCTCTTGGACTGAGAGGCCTCTGGCTTTCCCAGTTGTCTGGGCACTGATGGCCTTTGTGGGGCTGAGCAGCTTCTGACTGTGTGAGGCAATTCATAAATTCCCTCTTGTAATCATGTATGCTCTTGGTTCAGGTCCTCTGAGGAACCCTGACTAATCCTCTTGACTTGCTTCCATCTTGTCATTGTGACTGACACTGTTGTGAACACAGGCTCCCAAGATCGCTACCAGTTCTCTGCCATAAATACCAGAAGCAGAATTCCACTGTTGCATGGTATACTGTGGTTCCTCTAATCTTACCCAGAGAAATTTTCTGAGTCTCTCATCTTTTCTGTACCAACTGTCTGATATTCCTTGAACCTCTGGCCCCTGCCGGGTACAATTCAAGTTAATTATATTTCCATCACTATGACCAAATGCCTGAGAGAAACCATTTAAGGGTGCAAAGAGTTATTTTGCTGACTTTAAGTCCATCACGGCAGGGAGGGAGTGGTGGAGCAGTCACATTAAGGCAGCCAGGAAACAGAGAAGGGGGAGGAGCCCAACACAAGCATATCCCATAAGAAGAGACTTCCAATAACCTAATTCTTTCAGCTAGGCCCAACGTCCCAGAGTTTCCAGAACTTTCTAAACTAACACCACTAGGAACCATGCTTCCAACAGTGGATCTCTGGAACACCCCAAGTGTGTACATTGAAATACCTGGCTGGTTTTGTTGCATTATTTCTAGTCTGCAAACAATTGCAAAATCCATATTTAAATCTTATCATTAAACTTTAATTGCCAGAAATTACTAAGGGTCTTAAGCAGAGATTTTTTTTTTTTATTTTTTATTTTAAACTCCTCTTTGAGGAGTCTGCCTGTGACCACAGCTGTTTCTTCCCAGGGGATTTCACCAGGAAGAGATTATTAGTGTTTCCCATGACTTTAGGGCTGAGAATGTTTAGGGCTGTATATGAACTGACAAATATGCCTGCTATTAGGAGATTTAAGAAAAAAATCTTGCAAAAAAAAAATTGGTAGTTTGTTAAAACCTGATTTGAATTTCTCATCTCAAGTCACTGCAACCTGCCCTTGGGCTGTACTGGGGGAGAGGTGGGGGAGGGGTGGAGCAGGCAGGCAGCCTTACCTGGCCTGTAAGGGGGCTGAGACCTCACACTTTCACTGTGGTCCCTATGCTGTGCACTGCTGTGGGCATGGACATGGGACATCTGTCAGATCACCGGGGTGACAATTTGGAGGCTAGTTGTGTTTTTTAGGTGTTTGTTTAAATTCTGCCTTGAGAATTGAAAAACAAAGTGTGTGTGCTTTCAGTCAGGTTCATTAAAAGATAGGGACTGGAGAGGTGGCTCAGTGGTTAAGAGAGCTTGCTACCCTTGCAGAGGACCTGGATTCAATCCTAAGCACCTACATGACACCTCACAAGCATCTGTAATTCCAGTTACCAGGGATCTGACACAGTCTTCTGGCTTCTCAAGGCATTCATGTGCGGTACAGACATATGTGCAGGCAAAACACCCATTCATTAAAAAATAAATAAAAAAAATAACCTAATCCATGCTCCATTATCACCAAAAATGTCACAGCTGTGCAAATCTCATGCTGATGCAGACACCTGCCTTGTAGCGGATACTTCGTTCACTTTCCTGTAGCAGAGTGAGGAAGGAGCTGGGGGGACCCTATAGTTGGTGTAGTTGGTATGGGTCAAATGTCCTAGGGGGAGCAGCAGGACCCTGAGCCTGTGGCTGGGGGCTCCTAACTCTGTAAGCCCACCCTTCTGCAGAGTGCCAGCAGCCAGGAGCTATGCTTCCGGAGACTGTCTGGCCAGAGGGAGCCAGAGCTGATGACCCTTTGAAGGTCTGTAAAAGCCATAGATAGTGTGTTTAAGATAGGCTTTGACTGACCCACTGTTTCCCATTCTCTGGGTCTTTCCCTCTCTCATAGAGAAAAGCCACAGGCAGGCTCCTTCATTCATCATTTTCCATTCATATTCGGTTCAGGTATAACTGCCACGTATATTGTTTACATTGTATCCAGCAGCAGACACGCAGAGCTCAGCTCCTCACCACTGCTGTGCAGGGGCTCTGGGCCAGCTGCTCCAGAAGTCTGTGGTTGTAATGGTCCTAGAATAGGGGACTCTGGTTCTGTCCCCTTTCCCCGCTCCTCTGTGTTTTATTTGTCTTCCTCCCTCTTTGCTCCTTTCTCCATTGCTCTTGGGCTCCTTTTATTTCTTCTCTGCATGTGCCTCAGATCTCCTGAAGGCTGCACACTATCACTTAGCCCAGCTGGTAGGTTCCAGGGCTGGGAAGTAAGCTGCCACCACCTCCCACCTCCATGATGTCTGGAACCGTGGGCTGACATTTCCAGAGCATCAGTCTTCAGTATATTTTCTGTTTCTGTGTTCACATGGTCCATTTTGACTCTGGGATCCATTTTTCCTGCTGGGGAAAAGTGCAGGGGAGGAGAGGGAGTCTTGGCACCAGCTCCTTTTTTTTTTTCCTCATTGGCAACTGATTCATGAACTCTAAAAAAAGAGTTGATAGCAACATGGCTGGCTAGCAGTGGCAGCCCAGATGGCCCCTATATAATAGAGACATTTGTATCTTGGCTAAAAGAAATATTTAAATGTGTTCTGCAAACCTGATTAGGAAAAAGAATTAGTAACTTCTCTGAAGGCGTGTGGGTAGGGAAAGGGTTAAATGATGACCGGGTTCCAAGATGAGGAGATAGGACTCGAGAAGCCTAAGAGCCAGGCTGGGGGCGGGGGGTAGATTGTGAGGGAACCACTCTATTTCATGGGTGTCCCTGGGTACCAGGAGAGAGGTCCGATGTGAAACTGTGTATGTGGACTTTGTGCTGTGTGTCTGGTTGTTGTGCCTGTTTTGTAAACTGCTTCACAGTGTTTACAGTGGACCCAACAGGACCAATTTGGAATTGTTGTGTAGATGATCCCATTTCCCAGCTCTGTGGTCACTGGGAAGCAACCATAATGGTCACATTCTATTACAGCGACTCTGTGAGCTGCCTAAACTCTGGAACAGACATTTGTTGTTGTCCTTATTGTCACAGGTCATCGTAAGTCTTGGGTGGGGCAGGGGCCCTTTATTCGATGGGGGTTCTGGATTGCCATGGCAACAAACTGGTTCTGGGGGCTCACAAGGATGGAGTGGAGAAAAGGCTGGGAACAATATTTTCTATCTGTCTGTCTGTCTGTCTGCCTGCCTGCTCCCCCTTTTCTATTTAAATAAGGTCTTTCTATTGAGCCCTGACTGTCCTAGAACTTGCTCTGTAAACCAGGCTGGCCTCTGCCTTCTGAATGCTGGGATTAGAGACATACACCGCCACTCCCAGTTTGGGAACAAATTCTTAAGGCCTACTGAGACGGAGTGTGTCGGATGATGGATGGGTGAGATGGTCTCCCAGAGAGTATGGGATCATTATCTGAAGACAGGACAGGGCTTGAATTGATGTGCTATCACTTCAAGCCACTCCATCATTGCTGGGCTGAGACTGATTCCAGACTACTTTTTCTTGGAGGTTCTAGAAACCGATTGGGAATTGAGCAGAGGCCAGCACCACATATGTGCTGACTGGAGAAAAGTCTGGTGTTTGGTCTTGACACGGTTTCCTCTCATTGGTTGGCAGTTTTAGACATAAAGTCGTGGCCTAGAAAGGGGCCAGCAGCTGACAGGCTGTGTGCTCTCAGCAAACCTCCCCCAACCTCAGGCAGCCCCATACCTCCCCAGTCTGTATCTCCTTGTGTGTGAGGCTTGGGGCCTGGAGGAGGCGACCCGAGACCCACCAGTTCTGGGTCCTGCCTTCTTCCACTGCTTGCTGCCAGCATCCTTTCTGTTTTCTTACTCGGTTTTCTGGTCTCTCTTACAGTCTCAGGTTCTGTGAAGGGGCATATCATTAAGGTTCTTGGAAATCAGTCTAAAGAGGAATTTCTGGAAAGGAACTGGTACTCATTGAATGGAGGAAACTGATCTAGAGAGACAGCTTTAAAGTGCAGAATGACAGCCTTTGTGTGTCTCTCTCTCTCTCTCTCTCTGAGATCATGCACATGGTTGCCTTTGGCTAAGTATGACCGTTTCAGGCATAGTGGAAGGACCTGGGTCACTGTCCCTCTAGGACTGTGCTAAGGGAGAGGGAACAGAGAGAATTCTTCAGAGTTCAGACCATAGGAAAAATGCTTAAAGTGAGGGTGACCAGAAATGCCAGCATTCACTGCCTGGCCACTAGCTCTTGTCATTTAGCCTCCTATCTAACTCAGGAACAGCAAGCATCTCTCTAAAACCAGAGTTGCTATCTTGTCACAGATCTGTGAATGCCTTGCCTGTCTGTGAGCTGGGGGCAAAGACCTTATTTAGCTCAGTTTTCAGCCTGATGAGGCCGTCCGTGGTCTGGCCAGCAGGACTGATTCACTGGGCTGAAGGTCCTGCATATGTCCCTCCCCCAGGTGATGACTGTCCACCAGCCCTTAGCAAAGGGCCTGGCTTCTCATCATCGGGACTTCTGAGGCCCTGGAGGCAGCAGCATGCTTCTATATCAGACATCATTCCCCACCCCCTGCAGCTCCACAGCAGCACCTGAGCAAAGCACAAAGTTACCTAGATAGAAGGAACAGCCACAAGTGTGAATCAAGAGTAAGAAAAAAAAGGAGTCCCCAAGCTTAGGGAGACTGGCTTAATATAAGAAACTGAGTTTGATTCCCACAACACAAATACAGAAGCTAGGTATGAGCCGGGCAGTGGTGGCACACGCCCTTAATCCCAGCACTCGGGAGGCAGAGGCAGGCAGATTTCTGAGTTCGAGGCCAGCCTGGTCTACAGAGTGAGTTCCAGGACAGCCAGGGCTACACAGAGAAACCCTGTCTCGAAAAAACAAAAAAAACAAAAAAACAAAACAGGGAAAAACAAAACAAAACAAAAGCTAGGTATGGTGGTAAGTGTTTGGAATCCCAGAGCAGCGGAGGCAGAGGCAAGCAGATCCCTTGAGCTTGCTGACCGGACAGCCTAGCTTAGTTGGGGAACCCCAGTTAGGAGAGACCCTGTTTCAAAACTGTGGATGGTGCCTGGGCAATGACCCCTGAGGTTGATCTCCACATTCCTGTGCACACACTGAGTGGTTCTTCCCTTTACTCTGCTGCTGACCCACCATGACCTCCACGAACCTGTTCGAGAAGTTACCTGCTACACACAGTCAGTTAGGCAGGACCCCCTCAGCCCTGTCTGTGTCACTGCATATGACCCTCATATGTCCAGCGGCCTACTGGTTTGTAGGATTGCAGAACTGGCCACTTACACCATAGTACTATTCTTAAGGGAAGCTGTGTCTGAGTACTGTGGGCAGCCTGGCTCTTCTGATGCAAGCAGTTCTGCTCACTAGTCCAGGGTGGTTACACAGGGGTCAGAGGAAGTTAAAGCCACAAGAGAAATGGCTGTGGCTATAGCATGCCAATTAGAAGTAAGTTCTGCACCGGGCAGTGATGGCACACACCTTTAATCCCAGCACTTGGGAGGCAGAGGCAAGCAGATTTCTGAGTCGAGGCCAGCCTGGTCTACAGAGTGAGTTCCAGGACAGCCAGGGCTACACAGAGAAAAATTGTCTTGAAAAACAAAAACAAAAAACAAACAAAACAGAAGAAGAAGAAGAAGAAGAAGAAGAAGAAGAAGAAGAAGAAGAAG